>JARQOD010003159.1:0-68237 GCA_033576555.1 Oophaga sylvatica | reverse complement strand
GGGGATCAATCATTTATCTCCTTTGCTATCAACAAGGGTGACACATATCTGGTACAGCCACTTTATATTTGTGGGAAAATCACGTTAACATGAAAATGCAGCTGCTTGAAAATGCAAACTATCGGTGAAATTACATGCCCCAGTTATGGTTACTATTACAGGGGTTGTCTCATCAAGACAATAAGTTTTTTCCAGCCACTCGGCAATTAGCATATTTAACCACTGTGCATTTCCAAATGTAACGACCTTCCTCAGCTGAGATTGCTAAGCCTCCACTACTACTCGTACTGAAGAGGGAGTGGGAGTGATGAGTTTGACCACTAAATCCTCCTCATCACTCCAATAAATCTCATCCTAAGCTGCAGCACCAACAAGTACTACCCAGCATTTAATATCTCGCCCATCTTAACTTTCATGGGTCCCTGGCAAATGAGTCTCAGTGGCCCCTTTAACACATGCCACGATTCATGACGCGCAGATAAGAAATATCGGTATAGTACAACGCCAAAGATTTTCACTTACTTCTTACATTACATGAGTGATATCCATTGTAAATGCTACAACAGCTCAGAAACCGAGGAATCCTCTTACCTCACAGAGTTTGATAAGGTCAGGTAGGTGATAACTTATTGATCGGTGGAATCTGAGCATTAGAAACCGCACTGACTGGAAGAATGGGGAACTTTTATCCCTGACAGGAAACTTTTATTCACATTTTATCCTCCTTTTAAAATAGAGCAGTAGATGGGATGTCTGACCGTAGAGCCATTCATCCTCTTTGGGGGCTTCCAGAAAAAAAGTCAAGTGCAGTCACTTAGGGAATGAATGGATCAGTGGTCAAGTCGTACATGACGCTCCATACTGATGGGTTCAGAATTCGCATTCTGCAGATCGGTGTAGGTCCCAGCAGTTGGACCCCCACCAATCTATAACTTATCACTTATTATTTGGCCATGTTCACACATTCAGTATTCGGTCAGCATTTTACATCAGTATTTGTAGCCAAAACCAGGAGAGGAACAATCAGAGGAAAAGTATAATAGAGACCCATCACCACTTCTGTATTTATCACCCACTCCTTGTTTTGGATTACAAATACTGATGTGAAATACTGACTAAATACTGAACGTGTGAACATGGCCTTAGAATAGGTGTTTACTTGTTTTCACCGTAGAACACCTGTAAGTGGATATTTGCTACTGTGTAATAGTCACAGAACAGAGAGGGTTAAACATCCAAGTATTTAATCTCTATTGGAAATCAAGAATCTTCCCTTATTGCTATCAGAGAGATCAAGTGACCTCCATACACAGCACAATCCCCTATACCAAGACCAATATTACCACATACAAGAGAAAACTACCCCCACACCTTGACCAGACTACATATTACCACCACATAGTGACCAAATAATACCACATACAGGGGATAAATAACATAACACCATGACCAGATTACATATTACCACCACATAGTGACCAAATAATACCTCACATAAAAGGAACAAATACCTCTACACCATGACCAGACCACATATTACCACCATATAGTGACTGAATAAAACTACTGTATTTTTCAGACTATAAGACGCACTTTCTGTCCCCAAAATTTTTTGTCGAAAATGGTGCGTCTTATACTTACAAATCCTGTGGCGGCTGTCTCGGGGCCGTGGTCCCAATGCAGCCTCCCTGTGCTCTGTGGTGTGGTGGTGTTGGGGCTCTCTGGTGTGGCTGCAGCGGGGCTCTGTGCTGCGTGGTGGGCTCGTCAAAGCTTGAAAGCCCCCCGCAGCTCCGTTGCTGCAACGCTGTGGCCTCCACAAAGATGGCCGCCGGGAGCGGCGCATACTCAAATTCAAATCTCAGCAACGAGATCTCATCCCGAGATCTCGTCTCCCGAGATCTCAGGACAAGATCTCGTTGCGGAGATCTGAATCTGAGCAGCGGCCATCTTTCCGGAGACCCCTGGCGGCCATCTTTCCGGAGGCCTCCGCATCGCAGCAATAGAGATGCGGGGGGCTTTAGGGCTTTGACTAAATGCCCGGCGGAGCCCCCCACGCAGCAGAGCCCCGCCGCAGAGCCCCTACACATACCTCCCAACTTTTGAAGACGGTAAAGAGGGATAAAGGTTGTGGCGCGCGTGATTTTAGGCAAATTTTAGGCTACGCCCTGACCACACCCATTTCACAACTAATCACACCCATGTCCACACCCAACCACACCCATTTAGCCCTGCTGATCATACTGACTGGCACTGAGGGCACAGTGGCTGGCATTATTTGGATCAGTGGCTGGTACTGTGGGCACACTGACAGGTACTGAGGAAAAGAAAGAAAGAACAAAGAGAGAGAGAAAGAAAGGAGAGAATGAAAGAACAGAGAGAGAAAGAAAGAAACAAAGAAAGAAAGGGGAACGAAAGAAAGAACAGAGAGAAAGAAGGAACAGAGAGGGGGAGAGAGAAAGAAAGGGGAAAGAAAGAACAGAGAGGGAGAGAGACAGAAGGGAAAGAAAGAACAGAGAGGGAGAGAGAAAGAGGGGAAAGTAAGAACAGAGAGAGAAAGAAAGAACAGAGAGAAAGAAAGAGGAGACAGAAAAAAAGAACAGAGAGAGAGAAAAAAAGAGGGGAAAGAAAGAACAGAGAGGGAGAGAGAAAGAAAGGGGAAAGAAAGAACAGAGAGGGAGAGAGAAAGAAAGGGGCAAGTAAGAACAGAGAGGGAGAGAGAAAGAAAGAGGGGAAAGAAAGAACAGAGAGGGAGAGAGAAAGAAAGGGGAAAGAAAGAGCAGAGAGAAAGAAAGAAAGAGGGGAAAGAAAGAAAGAACAGGGAGACAGAGAGAAAGAAACAGAGAAAGAAAGAAACAGAGACAGAAAGAGGGGACAGAAAGAATAAACAGAGAGAGAGAGAAAAAAAAAGAAAGAGGGGAAAGAAAGAACAGAGAGAGAAAGTAAGAAAGATGGGAAAGAAAGAACAGAGAGAGAAAGAAAGAAAGAACAGAAAGAGAAAGAAAGAGGAGAAAGAAAGAAAGAGGGGAAAGAAAGAAAGAACAGAGAGAGAAAGAAAGATGGGAAAGAAAGAACAGAGAGAGAGAAAGAAACAGATAGAGAAAGAAAGGGGACAGAACAAAAACAGAGAGAAAGAAAAAAAGAAAGAGGGTAAAGAAAGAAAGAACAGAGAGACAAAGAAAGAAAGATGGGAAAGAAAGAACAGAGAGAGAAAGAAAAAGAACAGAGAGAAAAAGGAAGAACAGAGAGAGAAAGTAAGAACAGAGAGAAAGAAAGAAAGAAAGAGAACAAAAACAGAAAGAAAGAACAGAGAGATAGAAAGAAAGAGGGGAAAGAAAGAACAGAGAGAAAGAAAGAAATGAGCAGAGAGAGAAAGAAAGAACAGAGAGAAAGAAAGATGAAAGAACAGAGAGAGAGAAAGAAAAGAAGGATTAGAGAGAGAAAGAAAAGAGAAAGAAAGAACAGAGAGAGAAAGAACAGAGAGAGAGAAAGAAACAGAGAGAGAAAGAATCTATAAAGATACTATAGCAGCCTGGCTCCCAATATAGTGCCCACCTGAGCCTCCCGGTGCAGGACATATCATGATTCGCTCACATGGCCGACATCCCTGATTCCAAGGCGATCCCGCTGTCGGAGGAGGACACGGTGATGGATCTGAAGCATTCCCTGAAGTGCCTCCATGGTTCCATAACAATCTCCTCCCAAAATTACCTAATTTCCGCTCAGCTTCCAACACATCACTTCCGGTGGAACGTCACGTGTGAGTTTTAAAGTGCTGCTTTGGGCTCCGCCGTGTGCACCTGTGTCCACGGGAAAAGTAAGCTCCCAGCCGGGACAGCGGGGCAGACTCTCTCTCAAAATCGGGACTGTCCCGCTGCATTTGGGACAGTTGGGAGGTATGAATGCTCCCCATCATACACCTTGTACACGCACGGCTCCGCACACCTCATACACACACTGTTCCGCTCAGTACACCTCGCGCACACACGGCTCCGCTCCGTACACCTCACACACACACTGTTAGAACCCTCTTGTTAGTTTTTTTTTTTTTCAGTTTGCTGGTCACATGACCTTTTTTCCCTATTTAGTCTGGCTCCGCCCTTCTGGCTTTGCTGGACTTCATTGTATTACCTACTCTTAAGCTAGCCGGGTGCTTAGGTGCCTTACTCAGTCAGTTTTGCTTGATCTTAGGATCTCTAAGTAATTTGTTTCCTGTTTTATTTTTCCCTGCTACAATTTCTGTTAGGAGGTGTCCACCTTTTCTCCCAGTCCCTAGATCTTGTAGGGATTCCTCCCTCGCAACTATAAGTCTTCGTTCAGACTAGCTGAGGACTTTAGCGGGTCTGGTCGCAGGATCAGGTTTCCCGTTACATCGTAGGGATCCAGCTTAGTTCTATTGTAGGGACAGAATTCCCATCTTTCCTTAGTGCTTGTAGGAGACCATAACAGTAAGTCCAGCCCAAAAAAAAAAAAAATCACTAAGGAAAGATTTTCTGTTTCCATCATGGTGTCGGTTCAGGATTTGGCTCAACGCCTGCAGGGACTTTCTCTGGAGGTGACTGAGATCCAGCAACACGTGAGTAGTTGTTCTGGAGCACATTTTGTGGAGCCAAAGGTACGTTTGCCTGATTTATTTTTTGGTGAACAACAAGATTTTTTTTCTTTTAAAAATGCTTGCTTGTTGTATTTTCGTTTGAGACCCAGATCCTCTGGTGATGAATCACAGCGCATAGGGTTCATAATGTCACTTTTGCGCAAAGAACCTCAGGACTGGGCCTTTTCTCTGCAGCCTAGTGATCCATGCTTTAGATCAGTGGATAGTTTTTTTTCTGCTTTGGGGTTATTGTATGACGATCCGGATCGTGTTTCATCAGCTGAACAGAATTGAGACGTTTGAGACAGGGATCAGGTAATGTGGAAAAATATTGTACTCACTTCCGAAGGTGGTCCACTCAGGTGGGGTGGAACGATTCAGCTTTGAAAAGTTTATTTCTTGCAGGGTTAAGTGAAAGGGTTAAAGATTTGCTGATTGCTTATCCTATACCTGGTAACTTGCAAGAGGCTATGCAATTAGCCATACGGGTGGATAGGAGACTGCGTGCAAGGGTTAATGAGAGTAGATCTGCCTTCTCATCTCCAAGTTTGGAAAGGGACTGTACTGACATTGCAGAGCCGATGGAAATTGGAGCAATGGCACCTCACTCTCGGGAAAAAGACCGTACATTTACTGAGGGCTTGTGTTTCTATTGTGGTAAATCTAAGCATTTTATTAAGAACTGTGCGCTTCGTATGAATAAAGAGAAAAAAAAATGAGGTCAGTTTCGCCCGCATAGCTTGTTTAAACAATAAAGGTGTCTTTCTTTCTGCTACCACTGCTGGTGAGGAGGAATTAATGGAGTTTCGGGTATTTGTGGATTGTGGTTCAACTCTCAATGTGATTGATGGGAAATTTTTGGAAAAACTAAAATTAAAACCCAAACTTCTGTCTTCCCCTATTAATGTGGTGTCTGTGGATGGTTCTCACTTGAAAAATGTTACTCACCATATCTGTGAATTTCCTCTTACTATTAATGGTGTTCATCAAGAGAATTTGGATTTGGTAGTTTTGAATAATTTGCCCTCACCGGTGATTTTGGGGTTACCCTGGTTAAAATTGCACAATCCGGTACTGGATTGGTCTACCAATGAAATTAAGTCCTGGAGTCCTAATTGTTATGACAAGTGTTGTAACGGGCGTATTGCTGCTGTAGTGAAGGGGGAGTTACCTGTACCTATTCAGGATTTTTGGAAAGTTTTTTCTGATAAGGAATCACAGGTACTGCCTCCTCATAGAGATTATGATTGTGCAATTGAATTTGTCCCTGGAGCGACTCTTCCTAAAAGTCGTTTATTTAATTTGACTATTCCTGAGAGAAAGGCTTTGGAGGAATACATACAGACAAGCTTGGCCGCCGGTCACATTAGGCCTTCCAAATCTCCTGTGGCGGTTGGATTTTTTTTTGTTAAAAAAAGGACGGCGGTTTACGGCCTTGTCTAGACTTTCGTGAGATTAATAAGATTACTATACGCAATCCTTACCCACTGCCATTGATTCCTGATTTGTTTAATCAGTTAGTGGGGCCAAGTGGTTCTCGAAAATTGATCTTCGAGGGGCATACAATTTGTTGCGCATGAAGGAGGGGGATGAATGGAAGACTGCGTTTAACACTCCACTGAGTCATTTTGAGTATCTGGTCATGCCTTTTGGGCTTTCCAGTGCTCCGGCATTTTTTCAGAATCTTATTAATGACATCCTTAGAACTTTGATGGGCAGAAGTGTGGTTGTGTATTTGGATGACATTTTGATTTATTCACTGGATTTGGAGTCTCATTGGAGGAGTGTGCGTGAAGTATTACAGTTACTAGTGATAATTCACTTTTTGCCAAACTAGAAAAATGTGAGTTCGCTGTAGAGAGACTTAGTTTTTTGGGCTACATTGTCTCCAGTGAAGGTTTTGAGATGGACCCGGTGAAAGTGCAAGCTGTGCAGGAATGGCCTAGGCCTATTGGTGTGAAATCAATACAGAGGTTTTTGGGGTTCGCCAATTATTATAGAAAATTCTTAAAAAATTTTTCTGTGATTGCCAAACCTCTGACCGATCTCACCAGGAAAGGTACTGATGCGGTTCAGTGGACTACGGAGGCCATTGAGGCTTTTGTGTTGCTAAAGGAGAGGTTCAGCTCTGCTCCCATCCTTACGCAGCCTGATGTGACTAAACCATTTTTGGTTGAGGTTGATGCTTCTTCTGTGGGGGTCGGCGCGGTGTTGTCTCAGGAAAAGACGGATGGAGTACATCCCTGTGCTTTTTTTTCAAAGAAATTTTCTGAGTCTGAACTAAATTATGATATCGGTAATCGGGAATTGTTGGCAATTAAACTCGCATTTGAACATTGGCGTCATTTTTTGGAGGGAGCGGAATTTCCCGTTTAAGTCTTCACCGATCATAAAAATCTGATCTACCTTGATGCTGCCAAACGCTTGAATGCCCGTCAGGCTAGGTGGGCACTGTTTTTCTCACGGTTTAATTTTACCGTTACTTACATCCCAGGTACTAAAAATGTTAAAGCTGATGCTTTGTCTCGCAGCTTTTCTCCTATGGTGGGTACTGAGAAGGAGGAAAACATCTTGCAAGAGGGGGTTGTTATTGCTGTTTTGGACTCTGTGTTGGAAGATGAGATTCTTAAAGCACAGGAGAATGCCCCATCTAACACGCCGCATGGGAGGTTGTTTGTGCCTGGTACCCTGAGGAGAGATTTGTTTGTTGAATGTCATGACTCTCGGTTGGCAGGTCATCCTGGAATCTCTGAGACCAAGAGACTTGTGGGTCGCAGTTTTTGGTGGCCAGGATGGCAGAAGGAAGTCATTAAGTGGGTGCGTCAATGCACTGTGTGTGCTAGATCTAAGTCTTCTCATACTCCTGCTGCGGGGTTGCTTTGCCCTCTGGAGGTCCCTAGTGCACCTTGGACACATTTGGCTATGGACTTTATTACTGACCTTCCCCCCTCTGAGGGTTTCACTGTCATCTGGGTGGTCGTGGACCGTTTTAGCAAGATGTGTCACTTGGTTCCTTTCATCAAACTGCCTGCCTAAGACCTCGCAAGGCCTTGTCAGGAAATAGAAGACAGTGTTCCTACTGACTGTTTCTGTAGGGGACCTCAGTTTGTGGCTCGTTTTTGGCGCGCCTTTTGTGACAGGTTGGGAGTTCATTTGTCGTTTTCATCCAGATATCATCCTGAGTCTAATGGCCAGACAGAAAGGAAAAACCAGGATGTTGAGCAGTTCTTGCGTTGTTTTGTGACTGATAATCAAGAGGGGTGTCTGAGTTTCTGCCACTTGCTGAGTTTGCTCTTAACCCCTTCACCCCCAAGGGTGGTTTGCACGTTAATGACCGGGCCAATTTTTACAATTCTGACCACTGTCTCTTTATGAGGTTATAACTCTGGAACGCTTCAACGGATTGCGCGATTCTGAGATTGTTTTCTCGTGACATATTGTACTTCACGTTATTGGTAAAATTTCTTCGATATAACTTGCGTTTATTTTTGAAAAAAAAACGCAAATATGGCGAAAATTTTTAAAATTTTGCAATTTTCAAACTTTGAATTTTTATTCCCTTAAAACAGAGAAATATGTCACACAAAATAGTTAAGAAATAACATTTCCCACATGTCTACTTTACATCAGCACAATTTTGGAACCAAAATTTTTTTTTGTTAGGAAGTTATAAGGGTTAAAAGTTGACCAGCGATTTCTCATTTTTACAACACAAAATTTACAAAGACATTTTTTTTAGGGACCACCTCTCATTTGAAGTCACTTTGAGGGGTCTATATGGCAGAAAATACCCAAAAGTGACACCATTCTAAAAACTGCACCCCTCAAGGTACTCAAAACTACATTCAAGAAGTTTATTAACCCTTCAGGTGCTTCACAGGAACTAACGCAACGTGGAAGGAAAAAATGAATATTTAACTTTTTAGCCACAAAAATGATCTTTTACAAACTTTTTTTTTATTTTCACAAGGGTAAAAGGAGAAAATGGACAGATAAAGTTATTGTGCAATTTGTCCTGAGTACGCCAATACCCAATATGTGGGGGAAAACCACTGTTTGGGCACACGGCAGAGCTCGTAAGGGAAGGAGCGCCGTTTGACTTTTTCAAACTAAAATTGGCTGGAATTGAGATTGGACGCCATGTCGTGTTTGGAGTACCCCTGATGCGCCTAAACAGTGGAAACCCCCACAAGTGACACCATTTTGGAAACTAGACCCCCTAAGGTACTTATCTAGATCTGTTGTGAGCACTTTGAACCCCCAAGTGTTTCACAAAAGTTTATAATGCCTGGGTGTGAAAAAAAAAAAAAACAATTTTCCACAAAAATGATTTTTTAGTCCCAAATTTTTGAATTTTCCCAAGGAAATTGGACCCCAAAAGTTGTTGTCCAATTTGTCCTGAGTACGCTGATACCCCATATGTGGGGGGGAAACTGTTTGGGCGCACGGCAGGGCTTGGAAAGGAAGTAGTAACGTTTTGGAATGCAGACGTTGATGGGGGTCATTTCCGTTTGCAGTGCCCCAGATGAGCCTAAACAGTGGAAACCCCCACAAGTGACCCCATTTTGGAAACTAGACCCCCTAAGGAACTTATCTAGATCTTTGGTGAGCACTTTGAACCCCCAAGTGCTTCACACAAGTTTATAATGCCCGGGCATGAAATAAAAAATCCTATTTTTTTCCCAAAAAATTATCCTTTAGTCACTAATTTTTTATTTTCCCAAGGGTAACAGGAGAAATTGGACCACATAAGTTGTTGTACAATTTGTCCTGAGTACGCTGATACCCCATATGTGGGGGGGAACCACTGTTTGGGCGCACGGCAGAGCTCGGAATGGAAGGAGCACCATTTGACTTTTTCCAACCAAAATTGGCTGGAATTGAGATTGGATGCCATGTTGCATTTGGAGAGCCCTGATGTGCCTAAAACAGTGGAAACCCCCCACAAATGACCCCATTTGGGAAACTAGACCCCTT
Source organism: Oophaga sylvatica (assembly GCA_033576555.1). Lineage (NCBI taxonomy): Eukaryota > Metazoa > Chordata > Amphibia > Anura > Dendrobatidae > Oophaga > Oophaga sylvatica. The sequence goes on along the minus strand of JARQOD010003159.1, from coordinate 58,669 downwards.
AAGGAACTTATCTAGATCTTTGGTGAGCAATTTGAACCCCAAGTGCTTCACACAAGTTTATAACGTAGAGCCGTAAAATTAAAAAATCATATTTTTTCCACAAAAATGATCTTTTCACCCCAATTTTTATTTTTCCAAGGGTAACAAGACTCCAAAAGTTATTGTGCAATTTGTCCTGAGTGCGCTGATACCCCATATGTGGGGGTAAACCACTGTTTGGGTGCATGGCAGAGTTTGGAAGGGAAGGAGCGCCGTCTGACTTTTTCAACGCAGAATTGGCTGGACGCCATGTCGTGTTTGGAGAGCTCCTGATCTGCCTAAACAGTGGAAACCCCCCACAAATGACACCATTTTGGAAACTAGACCCCTCAAGGAACTTATCTAGATGTGTGGTGAGAACTTTGAACCCCCAGGTGTTTCACTAAAGTTTATAACGTACAGCCGTAAATAAAAAATCCTTTTTTTTTTTTTACAAAAATGATTTTTTCGCCCCCAATATTTTATTTTCACAAGGGTAACAGAAGAAATTGGAACCCAAAAGTTGTTGTCCAATTTGTCCTGAGTACGCTGATACCCAATATGTGGGCGAAAACTACTGTATGGGCACACGTTGGGGCTCGGAAGGGAAGTAGTGACGTTTTGGATTGCAGACTTTGATGGAATGGTCTGGGGCGTCATGTCGCATTTGGAGAGCCCCTGATGCGCCTAAACAGTGTAAATCCCCAACAAGTGACCCATTTTGGAAAATAGACCCCACAAGGAACTTATCTAGATGTGTGGTGAGCGCTATGAAGCCCCAAGTGCTTCACAGAAGTTTATAATGTACAGCCGTAAAAACAAAAAAATTATTTTTTTTGTACAAAAATGATATTTTCGCCCCCAGTTTTTTATTTTCCCAAGGGTAACAGAAGAAATAGGACAAATTGCACAATAACTCTTGGGGTCCAGAGTACGCTGATACCCCATATGTGGGGATAAACTACTGTTTGGACGCATGGCAGAGCTCAGAAGTGAAGGAGCACCGTTTGACTTTTTCAACGCAGAATTGGCTGGAATTGAGATCAGACGCCATGTCACATTTGGAGAGCCCCTGATGTGCCTAAACAGCGGAAACCCCCCAATTCTAACTCCAACCCTAACCCCAACACACCCCTAACCCTAGTCCCAACCCTAACCACAAACCTAACCCTAACACACCCCTAATCCCAACCCTAACCCTAATCCTAACTTTAGCGCCAACCTAACCCTAACTTTAGCCGCAACCCTAACCCTAACCCTAATGGGAAAATGGAAATAAATACTTTTTTTTAATTTTATTATTTTTCCCTAACTAAGGGGGTGATAAAGGGGGGTTGATTTACTATTTATAGCGGGTTTTCATGATTGGCTGCTGTCACGCTAAAAGACGCTTTTTATTGCAAAAATAGTTTTTTTGCATCGCCACATTTTGAGAGCTATAATTTTTGCATATTTTGGCCCACAGAGTCATGTGAGGTCTTATTTTTTGCGGTACGAGTTGACGTTTTTATTGGTACCATTTTTGAGCACGTGACATTTTTTGATCGCTTTTTATTTCGATTTTTGGGAGGTTAGAATGAACAAAAATCAGCAATTCATGAATTTCTTTTGGGGGAGGCGTTTATACCGTTCCGCGTGTGGTAAAATTGATAAAGCGGTTTTATTCTTCGGGTCAGTACGATTATGGCGATACCTCATTTATATCATTTTTTTATGTTTTTGTGCTTTTATAGAATAAAAACAATTTTATATAAAAAATAATTATTTTTGCATCGCTTTATTCTGCGAGCTATAACTTTTTTATTTTTTCGCTGATGATGCTGTATGATGCCTCGTTTTTTGCGGGACAAGATGACGTTTTCAGCGGTACCATGTTTATTTATATCGGTCTTTTTGATCGCGTGTTATTCCACTTTTTGTTCGGCGGTATGATGATAAAGCATTGAATTTTTGCTTTTTTTTTTTTTTTAAGGGATTCATTAAAGGGGTTAACTAGTGGGTCAGTTTTTATAGGGGGGATCGTTACGGACGCGGCGATACCAAATATGTGTACTTTTATTCCTTTGTTTTTTTTATTTACAGGAAGAAATGAATTTATTGGGGAATTTTTTTTTTTTTATTTATTTTGGATTTTTTTTTTTAAACATGTTTATTTTTATTTTTTTAACTTTTACGTTTGTCCAGGGTTGGGACATCATGTATTTTATCATGATGCTGTTTGACAGTTTTGTCTAGCTCTGTCACACCTATACGCTCAGGCAGTGCAGCAGCTTCTCAGTGACTTTTTTTCAGGCACTGAGGTAGTCCGCCTGCCTCCAACTCTGTCGATCTTGGATCGGTCCTGGGAGTGGAAGCTCGAGAAAGGCGATCACATCGCGCTGCTTGATGTCTCAGGGTTTTCGATGGGAGCCCCCACCTGCGCGCTCCCATGTACCCCCAGTAACCGCGTTCATGTTTTGTATTCGCGTGGGTTCAAGGGGTTAATGTGCCGGGGCGTCTATGACGCTGCTCGAACAGTACGGGTGTCACTGTGATAATCATGAACCCATTGACTTGTTGAGTTTTTTATCAAGGTTCGATAAGCTAAGTCTAGATTCGGGGATTTCTTTATGAATGAGGGTTACTGTTATGACCTCTTGTTAGTTTTTTTTATTGTTTTTGTCAATTTTATTTTCCCATTAGTCTGGCTCCGCCTTTCTTTGCTGGTTCATTATTGATCACATTTTAAGCAGCCAGGTGCTAGGGACTTACTCAGTCGTTTTGCTTGATCTTAGGATCTAAGTAATTGTTTTCCTGTTTTATTTGTCCCTGCTACATTCTGTTAGGTGCCACCTTTTCTGCCATTCCCTAGATCTTGTGGAATTCCTTCCCGCAACAATAGGTCTTCGTTCAGGATCTGGGGACTTTGCGGGTCGCGCCGCGATCAGGTTCCCGTTACATCGTGGATTCACTTAGTCTATCTTAGGATCGATTGCAAGGTCTTATATGTGCGTAGCAGATCATACACACCGGCTCCACTCTGTACACCTCGGCACACGGTGTCACTGCAGTACACAGCAGCTTCACGACCGTAATAGCTGCGCTCCCTCGCTCGCCTATGACGTACTATCCCGTCCATGGTCAGATTGTCACGGGTTTTATGGACGGATAGTACGTCTAAATGTCAGAGAGGGGTTAAAAACCGTACATCCGCTTCTGCGGTTGTTCGCCTTTTTTTTGTTGTCTGGGAGACATCCGTCGTTTGGGCCTTTTCCAAGTTGGGATCGGCTGTACCTGAGAAGAGAGATTTTCTGGTGTTTTGGAGAGAGTTTGGACTGATGTAGCGTGGTAATCTTCAGGAGGCTAACAAAGATCCAAGTGTATTTTGATAGAAAACGACAGAGTTTTGTTTGCTATTGGTGACATGGTTTGGTTGTCCTCTAAGAATCTGCGCTTGAGGATTCCGTCTAGAAATTGGGTCCCAGTTTGTAGGGCCCTTTAAGGTGCTTCAGGTTATTAACCAATCTGCTGTTAAGTTGGAGCTTCCTACCTCTGGAAGATTAATCCGGTGTTTCATGTTTCTCTCTTGAAAAAAGCTGAGGTCTCAGATGGAGACGTCCGGCCACTGTTCCCTGGTGGTGGGGACGGGCGTAATATGAGATTTCTCGCATCCTAAATTCTAGACGGTTAGAGGGAGTTTGCAGTACCTCGTCGCTTGGAAGGGTTATGGCCCGAGGATAACTCATGGGTGAGGTCGGATGATGTTTCTGCGTCTAGACTTGTCAGAGCGTTTCACAAGAGGTTTCCGGATAAGCTAAGTCCTAGGGATCCGGAGGATCCTCTTAGAGGGAGGGTATCGTTAGAACCCTCTTGTTAGGTTTTTTTTCAGTTTGCTGGTCACATGACCTTTTTTCCCTATTTGTCTGGCTCCGCCCTTCTGGCTTTGCTGGACTTCATTGTATTATCTACTTTTAAGCTAGCCGGGTGCTTAGGTGACTTACTCGTCAGTTATGCTTGATCTTAGGATCTCTAAGTAATTTGTTTTCTGTTTATTTTGCCCTGCTACAATTTCTGTTAGGAGGTGTCCACCTTTTCTCCCAGTCCCTAGATTTGTAGGGATTCCTTCCTCACATAGGTCTTCGTTCAGACTAGCTGAGGTCTTTAGCGGGTCTGGTCGAGGATTCAGGTTCCCCGTTAATCGTAGGATTCAGCTTCAGTTCTATTGTAGGGACAGAATTCCTCTTTCCTTAGTGTTGTAGCAGATCATACACACACGGCTCCACTCTGTACACCCTCGCGCCACACACGGCTCCACTCAGTAACACACGGCTTCACACCGTAAACCTCGTACATATGCAGCCACGCTCCGTAAACCTAGTACACATGCGGCTTTGCACCATGCACCTCGTACACATGCGGTTCCGCTCCGTACACCTCGTACACACGCGGCTCTGCTCCATAGACACGCGGCTCCACTCTGTACACCCCATACACACACGGCTCTGCTCCTCTCCATACACACACGACTCAAGCATGGAGCCCTGTGTGTAAAAAGTGTACGGAGATGAGCGGCTCAGCTCTGTACACTTCGTACACACATGGCTCCGTTTCGTACACCCCGTACACACACAGCACTGCTACAGCCACCTCGTACACACACGGCTCCGCTACAGCCACCTCGTACACACACGGCTCCGCTCCGTACACCTAGTACACACACGGCTCCGCTCCGTACACCTCATAAACACACGGCTCAGCTCCGTAAACCTCATACACACGCGGCTATGCTCCTTACACCTCGTACATACACAGCTACGCTCAGTACACCTCATTCACACACCGCTCCGCTCCATACACCTCGTTCACACATGGCTCCGCTCCGTACATCTCGTACACACATGGCTCTGCTCCATACACCTCACACACACACGGCTCTGCAACATCCACCTCGTACACACACGTCACCGCTCCGTACACCTCATACACACACGGCTATGCTCCGTACACCTCGTACACTCATGGCTCCGCTCCGTACACCTCGCACACACGGCTCCGCTCTGTACAACTCGCACACACACGGCTCCGCTCCGTAACCTCGTACACACACAGCTCCGCTCCATACACCTCGCACACACACGGCTCTGCTACATCCACACTGTAAATCCCTCTTGACCCCACACATAAACTTACCTTCATCCAGCACCATGACAACCAGCACAGCAGAGACCTGCACACACGAGGACCCTGACCATGACACCTAACTCCTCCCCTCCTGTGACCTCATCACAGGTCCTGTTCGCACATAAGAAGACAGCCTAGCAACGTCACTGCTGGCAGTGAGAAGCTGAAGTGGAGAGCTAGGAGGGCGAGGATGGGGTTCATGGGGGGCGTGGCGGCTTCTAACTGTGGGAAACATAGCGTCCCGGCTGGGACAGCGGGTGGGAGGCTCAGAATCAGGACTGTCCCGGTCAATCCGGGACGGTTGGGAGGTATACCCCGACACCATCGCACCACAGAGCACAGGGAGGCTGCATTGGGACCACTGCCACGGGACCGCCACCACAGGATTTGTAAGTATATTGGACCAGAGCACAGCCACCCACGGCACAGCCACCCACGGCACAGCCACCCCACGGACACAGCCACCCCACAGAGCACAGCCACCCCACAGAGCACAGCCATCCCATGGACACAGCCATCCCACAGAGCACAGCCACCCACAGAGCACCCCTGCACACAAGCACCACCACCGCACCAGCATGGACCACCGAACTACCCCTGTGACCACTCCTCTACCTGTTCTGATCCGTTCGCTGGTAAGCTGAATTCGGACTGTAAGACGGACCCCCATTTGACACATTATTTTTTTCCCCTATTTTCCACCCCAAAATTTGGGGTGCATCTTATGGTCCGGTGCGTCTTATAGTCCGAAAAATACGGTACCTCTTGAAGCTCATCAAAAGAATGCCAAGAGTGTGCAAAGCAGTCATCAAAGCAGGGAGGGAGCACGTTAGGGACATTGGTGCGGCGAGGTCCATCTCGGATCCATCGGACCTTAACCCCTTCACCCCCAAGGGTGGTTTGCACGTTAATGACCGGGCCAATTTTTACAATTCTGACCACTGTCTCTTTATGAGGTTATAACTCTGGAACGCTTCAACGGATCTGCGCGATTCTGAGACTGTTTTCTCGTGACATATTGTACTTCACGTTATTGGTAAAATTTCTTCGATATAACTTGCGTTTATTTTGAAAAAAATGCAAATATGGCGAAAATTTTGAAAATTTTGCAATTTTCAAACTTTGAATTTTTATTCCCTTAAAACAGAGAAATATGTCACACAAAATAAGTAAGAAATAACATTTCCCACATGTCTACTTTACATCAGCACAATTTTGGAATCAAAATTTTTTTTTTCTTAGGAAATTATAAGGGTTAAAAGTTGACCAGCGATTTCTCATTTTTACAACAAAATTTACAAAGCCATTTTTTTTAGGGACCACCTCATATTTGAAGTCACTTTGAGGGGTCTATATAGCAGAAAATACCCAAAAGTGACACTATTCTAAAAACTGCACCCCTCTAGGTACTCAAAACCACATTCAAAAAGTTTATTAACCCTTCAGGTGCTTCACAGGAGCTGAAGCAACGTGGAAGGAAAAAATGAATATTTAACTTTTTAGCCACAAAAATGATCTTTTACAAACTTTTTTTTTTCATTTTCACAAGGGTAAAAGAAGCAAATGGACAGATAAAGTTGTTGTGCAATTTCTCCTGAGTACGCCAATACCCCATAAGTGGGGGAAAACCACTGTCTGGAAGTGCTGTTCTGAGGGTCTCAGGGGGGCGCGCAGGGAGCCCTCTCCCTGCGCGATGCTCCCCTGTGCCCCCAGTACACCGCGATCATGTTTGATCGCGGTGTGCAAGGGGTTAATGTGCAGGGAGCGGTCCGTGACCGCTCCTGGCACACAGTCCCGGGTGTCAGCTGTGATAATCAGCTGACACCCGGCGGCGATCAGCTGCGCTCCCCCCAGGAGTGCAGCTGATCGCCTATGACGTACTATCCCGTCCGTGGTCAGATTGTCACGGGTTTTATGGACGGGATAGTACGTCAGATGTCAGAGAGGGGTTAAAACAATTCCTCGTCATTTTCAGCGGCATCACAATTGTGGTGCTGCTTCGTTTAGGGTCCGGGGAATTGACATTCTCCACCTCGGTATTAGAGGTGGCGATAATAAGAAAATATTGGCTCAGATGGAGACACGGTGGATTGTCATACTTGACACCATGGTGCCAAATGGCCTTAATGAATCTTTGAGTTTTGCCTCTTTTTTGTAGGGCGTTGTTCCTTCTTTCTCCTTACCCGTCATTGTTCTGATGTCCTTTCGTTTTTTTATTCTTTTAACCCTTTTTTTATTCTTATATGTTTCTCAGTTTACTTTGTCGTTATTGAAGTGCGTGACTGCGACTCTACATCAGCTTTCCCCATGTCGATATCATGAATGAAAAGCACGGCTACATCTTTATGTGGATTCCATATTTGACATCTTTCCGATATAATTTGTATTAATACACATTTTTGTACTGTATGCACTGTTGCACTTTACCATGCATATTATGTTGTCATCATATTATTTGTTGCCTACATTTTCGGACATGTGGTACCACATTCCATCTATTTGTTTGCGTGCTGTTAGTTACATCATGATGTCAGATATATGGCTGTAGGCTGTGCGCATGCCCCGCTGTATTTCCCAGGTGCTTGTCGCGGCGGTGCGTCTCCTCTGACTCTGACGCGCGCTCAGAGTTTCCCTCTGTGCGCACGCCTGGAGTCATGACGCGCTGACCGCTGCGGGCCCTCGGATCTCTACGGCGCATGCGCCGACACTAGCCAGCCTCCATTGATCTGATTTGACCATGTGACACACTGTGGGGAGGTATTTGAAGGTCCTTTTCTCGCTCTGTTACCATCCCCTTGAGAAAGCGGCGTGAAGTGGCAGTGAAACGTACGTCGGGGCGACATCATTTGGGGTGCATCTCCTCCTGTTACTTTTTCATTATTCCGCTGGTGAGCACAATTGATTTTGGCATTTGCATTTATTGTTCTCTGCCTGAGATGTATTGTACTCTTTGCTCCTGTGCCCCAGTGTATACGGGCTATGTGACCTCCATTTAAATACCCATTCCCTACACAGGGTTTATTTTGTAAAGTCATTACCTGTGCATCTAGGGGTTATTTTTTGAGGCATTTTCCCGTTTCACATACAGGGATATTTCCTGTCAGGAGTGTTTTTGCACCTCATTGTCTGTATTACATCTATGTCCTTGTGTTTCTACTTACATTTATGTGGTGTTACTTATTTGAAGTTATTTAATAAAACTAAAGAGATTTTTTACATTTTCACCAATGACTCTATGTCCTCCTTATTTGCATCTCTTATTTGAGTGGTGTTCCTTTAGGACCAATACATATTTCTTGTGTAGTTCTTTTTCCTTTTTTGCTGGTTTTCATGCAGCTGGATTTGTTTATATTAATCATAATGGACGCCTCAGCTGCTGCAGAACCTCATAATACACATCTCAGCTGCTGCAGAACCTCATCATTCACCTTAGCTGCTGCAGAACCCCATTATACACTCCAGTTGCTGCAGAACTTCATAATACACATCTCAGCTGCTGCAGAACCTCATAATACACTCCAGCTTCTGCAGAACTTAATAATACACATCTCAGCTGCTGCAGAACCTCATAATACACTCCAGCTGCTGCAGAACTTCATAATACACCTCAGCTGCTGCAGAACTCATAATACATCTCAGCTGCTGCAGAACCTCATAATACACATCTCAGCTGCTGCAGAACCTCATAATACACATCTCACTGCTGCAGAACCTCATAATACACATCTCAACTGCTGCAGAACCTCATAATACACATTCAGCTACTGCAGAACCTCATAATACACATCTCAGCTGCTGCTGCAGAATCTCATAATACACTCTCAGCTCTGCAGAATCTCATAATACACCTCAGCTTCTGCAGAACCTCATAACACACCTCAGCTGCTGCAGCACCTCACAACACACCTCAGCTACTTGTAGAATATATACAGATCTGTATTTTTATTCTTATTTTTTTGGATGACAGTTTGGTAAAATCTATAAATCCTGTAAACACAAAGTCCTCGGTGTCACAATAAAAAAAAGTAAAAATCACTCAAATCCTTAGAAATAGAAGAACGATTATTCGCGTGTCCAACATCTTGGGAGAATATTGTGGTGTCACCGGATAAATCCGGAGCTGATGTCACAGTCAACAAGGAATGTTCTATGCCGCTCAGACTGGACCCCAGAAGAACAGGACAATCCCCTGGTGGACCCCTCTGCTGCACAGGGCACCCAGCCCCCCACACCCTACATGACCAGGGCTTGGATGCGCTCCCTACAGACAGGCTGCAGGTCTGGGGTCTCCCGCTGTGTGACCGTATCACCGCCTCAGAGAACTAAGAGACTCCCTGCTACAAGGCGATGACCCGGTGTCAGGACTGACTCGTCTGAGACAAGGGCAAAGCAGCAGCTAATACCGAGAAATGGGAGTTTCCTCTACTAAGAGGAGATAAAAACAAATCCATTTTCTCAGTTTTGTCATCAGTTTTTCTTCCATCGGAACTGAAACTCCCAACGTGCCCTGAAAGATACCGACCTCCAGGACCTGCTTGGAGTTACCGTATTTTCTACACAAATTGTATTCTTAGTCTTAGTTTACATGTACAGTCATGGCCAAAAGTTTTGAGAATGACACAAATATTAATTTTTACAAAGTCTACTGCTTCACTTTTTCTAATGGCAATTTGCATATACTCCAGAATGTTATAAAGAGTGATCAGCTTAACAGCAATTACTTGCAAAGTCGATATTTGGCTAGAAAATGAACTTTATCCCCCAAAACACATTTCAACATCATTGCAGTCCTGTCTTAAAAGGACCAGCTAACCTCTTTTCAGTGATTGCTCCATTAACACAGGTGTGGGTGTTGATGAGGACATGGCTGGAGATCAATCTGTCATGATTAAGTAAGAATGACACCACTGAACACTTTAAAAGGAGGCTGGTGCTTGGCATCATTGTTTCTCTTCTGTTAACCATGGTTATCTCTAAAGAAACACGTGCAGTCATCATTGCAATGCACAAAAATGGCCTAACAGGGAAGAGTATCGCAGCTAGAAAGATTGCACCTCAGTCAACAATCTATCGCATCATCAAGAACTTCAAGGAGAGAGGTTCCATTGTTGCCAAAAAGGCTTCAGGGCGCCCAAGAAAGACCAGAAGCGCCAGGACCGTCTCTTAAAAGTGTTTCAGCTGCGGGATCGGGCTACCAGCAGTGCAGAGCTTGCTCAGGAATGGCAGCAGGCAGGTGTGAGTGCATCTGCACGCACTGTGAGGTGGAGACTCTTGGAGCAAGGCCTGGTCTCAAGGAGGGCAGCAAAGAAGCCACTTCTCTCCAGAAAAAACATCATGGACAGACTGATATTCTGCAAAAGGTACAGGCAATGGACTGCTGAGGACTGGGGTAAAGTTATTTTGTCAGATGAATCCCCTTTTCGATTGTTTGGGACATCAGGAAAACGCCTCATTCGGAGAAGACAAGGTGAGCGCTACCACCAGTCTTGTCTCATGCCAACTGTTAAGCATCCTGAAACCATTCATGTGTGGGGTTGCTTCTCAGCCAAGGGAATCAGCTCTCTCACAGTCTTGCCTAAAAACACAGCCATGAATAAAGAATGGTACCAGAATGTCCTCCAAGAGCAACTTCTCCCAACCCTCCAAGAGCAGTTTGGCGATCAACAATGCCTTTTCCAGCATGATGGAGCACCTTGCCATAAAGCAAAGGTCATAACTAAATGGCTCAGGGAACAAAACATAGAGATTTTGGGTCCATGGCCTGGAAACTCCCCAGATCTTAATCCAATTGAGAACTTGTGGTCAATCATCAAGAGACGGGTGGACAAACAAAAACCTAAAAATTCTGACAAAATGAAAGCATTGATTGTGCAAGAATGGACTGCTATCAGTCAGGATTTGGTCCAGAAGTTGATTGAGAGCATGCCAGGGAGAATTGCAGAGGTCCTGAAGAAGAAGGGTCAGCACTGCAAATATTGACTTGCTGCATTAACTCATTCTAACTGTCAATATAAGCTTTTGTTACTCATATGTTTGCAATTATATTTCTGTCTGTGATAAAAACATCTGTCAAACACACATAAAAACCAGAGGGCAGCAGATCATGTGAAAATAATATTTGTGTCATTCTCAAAACTTTTGGCCATGACTGTAGAGGTCTAATACATTGATTGGTGCACAGTGCCACGAGTAAGGCTACAGTCACATGTTGCAGTTGCAAAGCTTTAAAAAAAGAAAAAAAAATCACAGCAAAAGAGTGTAAATAAAAAAGCAGCGTGTGAATGTGGCCTGAAACATGATTAACTGTTAAAACGTGAATCCTTTAAAAAGTCCAACTGAAAACCTTTGTGGTAAAACTGCATATAACAAAACCATATTGTGCTCTTTCAATTTACAGCAAGTGCCATAAACCAGCAATCCCCCCACTGCACTCTCCATATACTTCAATGGAGACGTGGCTACACACAGATGGACCTCTTCATTCCAATATATGGAGAATGTGGCTGGAAATTTGTGATTAAGGGTCAGATAATAACTGCATGTAGCTGTAGACTGGCGTCAACATCAGTGTTACTGGTGGCCTTAGCAGCTGGGCCTGGAGCAGTGATGTCACAATGTGGAATGTGGAACTCGATGACATCATCTACTCTATGTAAAGCCTGACCGCAGAGACAGGGCTGTCATTTGTGTGACTCCCTACTGGATACACAAAGCTACAGGAATACGAAGGAGAAAGAAAGTGACGACATCATGAGGATTCATGGACGTCCCCGTTATGGCCAGCGGCTGCTGGTCAAGGCTCTCTCTTCCTGCAAGTCAATTGGCTTTAGTCTTCTGACCCGATTCAGGAAATCCCAACGCAATTGGAGAACTCTGCTGAAGGATTCCTTCCATGCCACCAAATCTGCCACCATTACAGCGGCCAGGAGCTTCAGGTCAGTTGCTATAAAAAGACGTAGAGACCACGTCATCAGCCAAGACAGCGGTGAGAAGAGCCCAACCTACATAGTAGGTGATACTGAGCCCACTTCTAGCATTGCAGAAAGTGAAGAGGATCTTGCTGATCCAGAATGTGCACAAGTTGCACCCGAGGGGCTACCACAAACAAGACCCCAGGATCTTGCTGAACCAGAAAATGCACAAGGTGCACCCGAGGGGCTGCCACAAACAAGACCCCAGGATCTTGCTGATCCAGAAAATGAACAAGGTGCACCCGAGGGGCTGCCACAAACAAGACCCCAGGATCTTGCTGATCCAGAAAATGAACAAGGTGCACCCGAGGGGCTACCACAAACAAGACCCCGAGACAAACTAAAAGGAAAATCATCAACCTCCGAGGACAGTAAGCCCGAGATGATGCCACCATCCAAGAGAGCGGCTACAGAAAATGTTACTGATCTACTTAGAGAAGTAACCCCGGACATGGAGACCCCACAAGTGGAGATGCCTGATATCGGGAACCAAGAGAACAACCTGCCTCCAGAGCTCTTAACCATCCTGCAGAGCAGAGGAGAGGACGGCTACCTGGATGACGAGATCATCATCATGGCTCAGGACCTGCTGCAGAGGCAGTTTAAGGGTTTTGAGGGCCTGCAGCCCCCCTGCACTCTTATGGTACCAGGGTACTGTGTACTGAATGATGCTGTACAAATTCACTATGATGCGGAGAGGCAGCACTGGCTGACAACATGCTATAAAAATGGCCAAATCTTTGTGGCCGACAGCATCAGCACCAGGAATCTGTCTCCATCCATCCGTCAGCAGATTACCAACATGTACAGTGTAATGGTCGACAATCCCCTGAAACATCTGAGGTTATCGATGTGGATCACAGAAGAATGGCTACGACGTGGCTTATTTGCTATAGCGTTTGCCTATGAACTTATGCTGATGGCGGTGAACCCAGAGCTAAGTATCAAGCATCAAAGATGAGGCTATCTAATATCCTGCTGCAGAACGGCAGGATCATCGGTTTTTCTCATAAAGGTCAGAAAGTGACTCCATGTCTATAAACGGCATGTAGAGTCTATGACGGTGCAAGAGATCGCCCCGACCTTCAACCGGACACGACCCAGGACCACAGACCAGTCTCACCAGTAAGTAACCAAGGACTTTCCATAATACCCTCAATATAGGCATGTATAAATATGATGGGGGGCGTGCTGCCATTATTGGGGGCGTCTGATCTTTATTGTTTTTACTTTTTGTTTAAGGTCAGGAAGCGACTCCTTGTCTATAAACGGCATGTAGGGTCTATGACGGTGCAAGAGATCGCCCGAACCTTCAACCAGACACACCCAGGACCACAGACCATTCTCCACCAGTAAGTAACCATGGACTTTCTATAAACCCTCAATATAGTGAATGTATAAATATAATGGGGGCATGCTGCCATTATTGGGGGCGTCTGATCTTTATTGTTTTACTTTTTATTTAAGGTCAGGAAGTGTCTCCTTGTCTATAAACGGCATGTAGGGTCTATGACGGTGCAAGAGATCGCCCCGACCTTCAACCAGGCACGACCCAGGACCACAGACCAGTCTTCACCAGTAAGTAACCATGGACTTTCCATAATACCCTCAATATAGTGAATGTATAAATATAATGGGGGGTCGTGCTGCCATTAATGGGGGCGTCTGATCTTTATTGTTTTTACTTTTTATTTAAGGTCAGGAAGTGACTCCTTGTCTATAAACGGCATGTAGGGTCTATGACGGTGTAAGAGTTCACCCCGACCTTCAACCAGACACGACCCGGGCCACAGACCAGCTGCACAGTAAGTACCATGGATTTCCATAATACCTCATATGTGAATGTAAATATGGCTGGGGGGGCGTGCTGCCATTATTGGGGAGCGTCTGATTTATGTTTTAGCTTCTTATCCAGATAGCATGAAGGAGTAATCCGCCGACATCAGGCCCATGATGGATGCATCGACGCCCTCAAAACTTAAATCACTAAGTTCTTGTTACAGGGTTAATACAACGTCTTCCATGTGATAATTTGTATATATGCAAAGTTACAGCCACGTTTTAGTAAATAACACACAAAAAGTGGCCTGACCTCTGGTGCCATACTGTTTTAGACAAGGGATTTTTTCTTTTCTTCACTCAGTCCCAGATTCTTTTGGAAACTGTTGGACCAAGGACAGGCCTGTCCATAGAAGACAGAAGGCCTAACTTATCGTCCTGTACCATAGCAGTCATCAGAGTCAGCTTACATCTTAAACATAGGGAATGAAAGCTGCTCTCTGATTGGTCGCTGTGGGGAAGAGGTCAGGATTTTATAAAGATGTATTAGAATTATTGTCGCCAGATTATTAGGTGTTCTGTTATTTTGTACAGAGAGGTGTGACAACAAGAATGACAACAAGTCGCGGCTATAACAAGTGTCGGTTTTCTTCATCACCATGGACACAGGATCAGTGAATCTTCGCTGCATACCGCCCCGATCTACGCCATGCTGCCAATGATCCAGCACCGCCCTAGGGAATGGGCAGTCGTCACCATATTCCTAGAGGTTTCCTCCACTCGGGTTTTTCCCTCTTAGCGCTGACGACGACTCTCCGTGAGTCCAGACCCACATCATATCATATGGTGGAACTTTTACATATATATCTTGTATGAGCTAATAAAGAATTAATTAAATCTGGTCAGTGTTGATCCGTGTGTCTGAACTATTATGTATCGTCACAGTGTATTATAGTATGGAGGTGGTGACCCGGTATATAATGAAGTGGTTGGAGTTTTACCCTTAAACTCCTTGTGTGCTAATGAATTTTGCTATAATGCTGTATTTTATGTATATATATATAAATATGTATCTTATGTGAGTAATGTTTTACGGACCACTAGATGAGGCATTTGAAGTGTTTAGTAGGGATAGAGGGTTTTAGTAGGTTTTATAGATAGTTAATATGGAGGGTCTTAGTGTAAAGGAAGGGCTCATGGTTTATTCATCAGGGCAGGTAGCCCTTAGTGCTCGGTGGCCTCTGACTGGTAAAGTAAGATACCCACAACATTCTTATGTGAGTGCCATCATCCAGGGGTGGGAACGATAGCGTACACTACAGAAAGAAACATTTAAATGTTGCATGAGGACAGACGTTCTCTAGAGAGAAAACTACACAGGAGTACACGCAGACAGACGAGGTTCATCATCATTGGCAGTTCTGCATGGCAGACGCCTTTAAGCGGGCAAAACTCTGGGTGAACTCTCAAAGGAACCAGCTGCCAGGAGGATACGAGAACGTACGGTGGTACGACCGCTCTCTGGCTGTGTAACAGAGCAAGTATAGAAGGAGGTAAGAGTGTTTGTGATTGAATACTGCTTCATGCTGTCTGGACCCGAATGTACTGCAGAGTTTGAAAGTAAAGTTTTGCAGTTTGATTTACTTTGTTCTTGATCATTCACCAAGGCAAGGTGTCCACAAAAGGAGGTGGACTATCACGCCAGGATGGGGAGCAAGTAAGTGCGCAGATGTAATATGCTGTGAGGGGGCCGGCTCAGGCGCCGGTGTACTCGCCATGATAGGTGGCCCACCTTTACATTACGGTGCATATTTATGTTATATACACTCTCATTATATTTATTATCATTCTATATGATTTTATGTACCATTTTGGAAATGTCCGACTTGTCGTCATTACAGAGGTTGCCCAGTATTTGATTTCTTCCTATTGATACTAGATGTCTTGCTCTGTCTGAAAGATCGGTGCTCTCCAATTGCCTCTCGACATTCATTTTATATTAGACACTTGGATTGGATTAATGAGTTTGCATTGACAATTGTCACAGTCCACGAGTGAATGGATCGGAGCTGCGCCAGTCATCCTCAGCTCATTCAGAGCAGCCCTGCTCCAGTATTAGCGGGGGTCAATCATTATCTCCTTTGCTACACAGGGGTGACACAATCTGGTACAGCCATCTTGATTATTTGTGGGGAAAATCACTTTAACATGAAATGCAGCTGCTGAAAATGCAACTATCGTGAAATGTACTGCCCAGTTATGGTTAGCTATCACAGGGGTGTCTCATCAAGACTAGTTTTTTCCCAGCACTCGCAATTCGCATATTTAACCACTGTGCATTTCAATGTAACGACCTTCCTCAGCTGAGATTGCTAAGCTCCACTACTACTCGTACGAGGGGAGTGTGATAATGAGTTTGACCACTAAATCCTCCTCATCACTCAAGAAATCTCATCCTAATGCAGCACCAACAAGTACTACCCGTCCATTTAATATCTCGCCATCTTACTTTATGGGCCTGGCATATGAGTCTCATGTGGCCCCTGTTAACACATGCCACGATTCATGACGCGCAGATAAGAAATATCGGTATAGTACAACGCCAAAGATTTTCACTTACTTCTTACATTACATGAGTGATATCCATTGTAAATGCTACAACAGCTCAGAAACCGAGGAATCCTCTTACCTCACAGAGTTTGATAAGGTCAGGTAGGTGATAACTTATTGATCGGTGGAATCTGAGCATTAGAAACCGCACTGACTGGAAGAATGGGGAACTTTTATCCCTGACAGGAAATTTTTATTCACATTTTATCCTCCTTTTAAAATGGAGCAGCAGATGGGATGTCTGACCGTAGAGCCATTCATCCTCTTTGGGGGCTTCCAGAAAAAAAGTCAAGTGCAGTCACTTAGGGAATGAATGGATCAGTGGTCAAGTCGTACATGACGCTCCATACTGATGGGGTTCAGAATTTGCATTCTGCAGATCGGTGTAGGTCCCAGCAGTTGGACCACCACCAATCTATAACTTATCACTTATTATTTGGCCATGTTCACACATTCAGTATTCGGTCAGCATTTTACATCAGTATTTGTAGCCAAAACCAGGAGAGGAACAATCAGAGGAAAAGTATAATAGAGACCCATCACCACTTCTGCATTTATCACCCACTCCTTGTTTTGGATTACAAATACTGATGTGAAATACTGACTAAATACTGAACGTGTGAACATGGCCTTAGAATAGGTGTTTACTTGTTTTCACCGTAGAACACCTGTAAGTGGATATTTGCAACTGTGTAATAGTCACAGAACAGAGAGGGGTTAAACATCCAAGTATTTAATCTCTATTGGAAATCAAGAATCTTCCCTTATTGCTATCAGAGAGATCAAGTGACCTCCATACACAGCACAATCCCCTATACCAAGACCAATATTACCACATACAAGAGAAAACTACCCCCACACCTTGACCAGACTACATATTACCACCACATAGTGACCAAATAATACCACATACAGGGGATAAATAACATAACACCATGACCAGATTACATATTACCACCACATAGTGACCAAATAATACCTCACATAAAAGGAACAAATACCTCTACACCATGACCAGACCACATATTACCACCATATAGTGACTGAATAAAACTACTGTATTTTTCAGACTATAAGATGCACTTTCTGTCCCCAAAATTTTTTGTCGAAAATGGTGCGTCTTATACTTACAAATCCTGTGGCGGCTGTCTCGGGGCCGTGGTCCCAATGCAGCCTCCCTGTGCTCTGTGGTGTGGTGGTGTTGGGGCTCTCTGGTGTGGCTGCAGCGGGGCTCTGTGCTGCGTGGTGGGCTCGTCAAAGCTTGAAAGCCCCCGCAGCTCCGTTGCTGCAACGCTGTGGCCTCCACAAAGATGGCCGCCGGGAGCGGCGCATACTCAAATTCAAATCTCGGCAACGAGATCTCATCCCGAGATCTCGTCTCCCGAGATCTCAGGACAAGATCTCGTTGCGGAGATCTGAATCTGAGCAGCGGCCATCTTTCCGGAGGCCCCTGGCGGCCATCTTTCCGGAGGCCTCCGCGTCGCAGCAATAGAGATGCGGGGGGCTTTAGGGCTTTGACGAAATGCCCGGCGGAGCCCCCACGCAGCAGAGCCCTGCAGCAGAGCCCCTACACATACCTCCCAACTTTTGAAGACGGTAAAGAGGGATAAAGGTTGTGGCGCGCGTGATTTTAGGCAAATTTTAGGCTACGCCCCTGACCACACCCATTTCACAACTAATCACACCCATGTCCACACCCATTTAGCCCTGCTGATCATACTGACTGGTACTGAGGGCACAGTGGCTGGCATTATTTGGATCAGTGGTGGTCTGTGGGCACACTGAAGGTACTGAGGAAAGAAAGAAAGAACAGAGAGAGAGAGAAAGAAAGGAGGATAAGACAGAGAGAGAAAGAAACAAGAAGAAGGGAACGAAAGAAAGACAGAGAGAAGAAGAAAGAGAGGGGAGAAAGAAAGAAAGGGGAAAGAAAGAACAAGAGGGAAGAGACAGAAGGGAAAGAAGAACAGAGAGGGGAGAGAAAGAGGGGAAAGTAAGAACAGAGAGGAAAGAAGAACAGAAGAAAAAAGAACAGAGAGAGAGAGAGAAAAAGGGGAAAGAAGAACAGAGAGGAGAGGAAAGAAAGGGAAAGAAAGAACAGAGAGGAGAGAGAAAAGAAAGGGGCAAAGTAAGAACAGAGAGGGAGAGAGAAAGAAAGAGGGAAAGAAAGAACAAGAGGGAGAGAGAAAGAAAGGGGAAGAAGAAGCAGAGAGAAAGAAAGAAAGAGGGGAAAGAAAGAACAGAACAGAGAGACAGAGAGAAAGAAACAGAGGAAAGAAAAGAGGGGAAGAAAGAATAAACAGAGAGAGAGAAAAAAAGAAAGAGGGGAAAGAAAGAGACAGAAGAGGAAGAAGTAAGAAAGAAAAGAAAGAGGGGAAAGAAAGAACAGAGAGAGAAAGAAAGAAAGAACAGAAAGAGAAGAAAGAAAGAAAGAAAGAGAAAGAAAGAAAGAAGAAAACAGAGAGAGAAAGAAAGATGGGAAAGAAAGAACAGAGAGAGAAAGAAAGATGGGAAAGAAAGAACAGAGAGAGAGAAAGAAACAGATAGAGAAAGAAAGAGGGGACAGAACAAAAACAGAGAGAAAGAAAAAAAGAAAGAGGGTAAAGAAAGAACAGAGAGACAAAGAAAGAAAGATGGGAAAGAAAGAACAGAGAGAGAAAGAAAAAGAACAGAGAGAAAAAGGAAGAACAGAGAGAGAAAGTAAGAACAGAGAGAAAGAAAGAAAGAGAACAAAGACAGAAAGAAAGAACAGAGAGATAGAAAGAAAGAGGGAAAGAAAGATCAGAGAGAAAGAAAGAAATGAGCAGAGAGAGAAAGAAAGAACAGAGAGAAAGAAAGAGGAAAGAACAGAGAGAGAGAAAGAAAAGAAGGATTAGAGAGAGAAAGAAAAGAGAAAGAAAGAACAGAGAGAGAAAGAACAGAGAGAGAGAAAGAAACAGAGAGAGAAAGAATCTATAAAGATACTATAGCAGCCTGGCTCCCAATATAGTGCCCACCTGAGCCTCCCGGTGCAGGACATATCATGATTCGCTCACATGGCCGACATCCCTGATTCCAAGGCGATCCGCTGTCGGAGGAGGACACGGTGATGGATCTGAAGCATTCCCTGAAGTGCCTCCATGGTTCCATAACAATCTCCTCCCAAAATTACCTAATTTCCGGTCAGCTTCCAACACATCACTTCCGGTGGAACGTCACGTGTGAGTTTTAAAGTGCTGCTTTGGGCTCCGCCGTGTACACCTGTGTCCACGGGAAAAGTAAGCTCCCAGCCGGGACAGCGGGGCAGACTCTCTCTCAAAATCGGGACTGTCCCGCTGCATTTGGGACAGTTGGGAGGTATGAATGCTCCCCATCATACACCTTGTACACGCACGGCTCCGCACACCTCATACACACACTGTTCCGCTCAGTACACCTCGCGCACACACGGCTCCGCTCCGTACACCTCACACACACACTGTTAGAACCCTCTTGTTAGTTTTTTTTTTTTCAGTTTGCTGGTCACATGACCTTTTTTCCCTATTTAGTCTGGCTCCGCCCATCTGGCTTTGCTGGACTTCATTGTATTATCTACTTTTAAGCTAGCCGGGTGCTTAGGTGCCTTACTCAGTCAGTTTTGCTTGATCTTAGGATCTCTAAGTAATTTGTTTTCTGTTTTATTTTCCCTGCTACAATTTCTGTTAGGAGGTGTCCACTTTTTCTCCCAGTCCCTAGATCTTGTAGGGATTCCTTCCTCGCAACTATAGGTCTTCGTTCAGACTAGCTGAGGACTTTAGCGGGTCTGGTCGCAGGATCAGGTTCCCCGTTACATCGTAGGGATTCAGCTTAGTTCTATTGTAGGGACAGAATTCCCATCTTTCCTTAGTGCTTGTAGCAGATCATAACAGTAAGTCCAGCCCAAAAAAAAAAAAAATCTCTAAGGAAAGATTTTCTGTTTCCATCATGGTGTCGGTTCAGGATTTGGCTCAACGCCTGCAGGGACTTTCTCTGGAGGTGGCTGAGATCCAGCAACACGTGAGTAGTTGTTCTGGAGCACATTTCGTGGAGCCAAAGGTACGTTTGCCTGATTTATTTTTTGGTGAACAACAAGATTTTTTTTCTTTTAAAAATGCTTGCTTGTTGTATTTCCGTTTGAGACCCAGATCCTCTGGTGATGAATCACAGCGTATAGGGTTCATAATGTCACTTTTGCGCAAAGAACCTCAGGACTGGGCCTTTTCTCTGCAGCCTAGTGATCCATGTTTTAGATCAGTGGATCGTTTTTTTTCTGCTTTGGGTTATTGTATGACGATCCTGATCGTGTCTCATCAGCTGAGACAGAGTTGAGACGTTTGAGACAGGGATCAGGTAATGTGGAAAAATATTGTACTAACTTCCGAAGGTGGTCCACTCAGGTGGGGTGGAACGATTCAGCTTTGAAAAGTTTATTTCTTGCAGGGTTAAGTGAAAGGGTTAAAGATTTGCTGATTGCTTATCCTATACCTGGTAACTTGCAAGAGGCTATGCAATTAGCCATACGGGTGGATAGGAGACTGCGTGCAAGGGTTAATGAGAGTAAATCTGCCTTGTCAGCTCCAAGTCTGGAGAGGGACTGTACTGACATTGGAGAGCCGATGGAAATTGGAGCAATGACACCTCACTCTCGGGAAAAAGACCGTAGATTTGCTGAAGGTTTGTGTTTCTATTGTGGCAAATCTGACCATTTCATTAAGAACTGTGTGCTTCGTATGAATAAAGAGAAAAAAAAAAAATGAGGTCAGTTTCGCCCATATAGCTTGTTTAAACAATAAAGGTGTCTTTCTTTCTTTCTGCTACCACTGCTGTTGAGGAGGAATTAATGGAGTTTCGGGTATTTGTGGATTGTGGTTCAACTCTCAATGTGATTGAAGGGAAATTTTTGGAAAAACTAAAATTAAAACCCAAACTTCTGTCTTCCCCTATTAATGTGGTTGCTGTGGATGGTTCTCCCTTGAATAATGTTACTCACCATATCTGTGAATTTCCTCTAACTATTGATGGTGTTCATCAAGAGAATTTGGATTTGGTAATTTTGAATAATTTGCCCTCACCAGTGATTTTGGGGTTACCTTGGTTAAAATTGCACAATCCGGTACTGGATTGGTCTACCAATGAAATTAAGTCCTGGAGTCATAAGTGTTATGACAAGTGTTGTAACGGGCGTATTGCTGCTGTAGTTAAGGGGGAGTTACCTGTACCTATTCAGGATTTTTGGAAAGTTTTTTCTGATAAGGAATCGCAGGTATTGCCTCCTCATAGAGATTATGATTGTGCAATTGAATTTGTCCCTGGAGCAACTCTTCCTAAAAGTCGTTTATTTAATTTGACTATTCCTGAGAGAAAGGCTTTGGAGGAATACATACAGACAAGCTTGGCCGCCGGTCACATTAGGCCTTCCAAATCTCCTGTGGCGGTTGGATTTTTTTTTGTTAAAAAAAAGGACGGCGGTTTACGGCCTTGTCTAAACTTTCGTGAGATTAATAAGATTACTTTACGCAATCCTTACCCACTGCCATTGATTCCTGATTTGTTTAACCAGTTAGCGGGGGCCAAGTGGTTCTCGAAAATTGATCTTCGAGGGGCATACAATTTGTTGCGCATGAAGGAGGGGGATGAATGGAAGACTGCGTTTAACACTCCACTGGGTCATTTTGAGAATCTGGTCATGCCTTTTGGGCTTTCCAGTGCTCCTGTTAGAACCCTCTTGTTAGGTTTTGTTTCAGTTTGCTGGTCACATGACCTTTTTTCCCTATTTAGTCTGGCTCCGCCCTTCTGGCTTTGCTGGACTTCATTGTATTACCTACTCTTAAGCTAGCCGGGTGCTTAGGTGCCTTACTCAGTCAGTTTTGCTTGATCTTAGGATCTCTAAGTAATTTGTTTCCTGTTTTATTTTTCCCTGCTACAATTTCTGTTAGGAGGTGTCCACCTTTTCTCCCAGTCCCTAGATCTTGTAGGGATTCCTCCCTTGCAACTATAGGTCTTCGTTCAGACTAGCTGAGGACTTTAGCGGGTCTGGTCGCAGGATCAGGTTCCCCGTTACATCGTAGGGATTCAGCTTAGTTCTATTGTAGGGACAGAATTCCCATCTTTCCTTAGTGCTTGTAGCAGATCATAACAGTAAGTCCAGCCCAAAAAAAAAAAAAATCTCTAAGGAAAGATTTTCTGTTTCCATCATGGTGTCGGTTCAGGATTTGGCTCAACGCCTGCAGGGACTTTCTCTGGAGGTGGCTGAGATCCAGCAACACGTGAGTAGTTGTTCTGGAGCACATTTCGTGGAGCCAAAGGTACGTTTGCCTGATTTATTTTTTGGTGAACAACAAGATTTTTTTTCTTTTAAAAATGCTTGCTTGTTGTATTTCCGTTTGAGACCCAGATCCTCTGGTGATGAATCACAGCGTATAGGGTTCATAATGTCACTTTTGCGCAAATAACCTCAGGACTGGGCCTTTTCTCTGCAGCCTAGTGATCCATGCTTTAGATCAGTGGATCGTTTTTTTTCTGCTTTGGGGTTATTGTATGACGATCCTGATCGTGTCTCATCAGCTGAGACAGAGTTGAGACGTTTGAGACAGGGATCAGGTAATGTGGAAAAATATTGTACTCACTTCCGAAGGTGGTCCACTCAGGTGGGGTGGAACGATTCAGCTTTGAAAAGTTTATTTCTTGCAGGGTTAAGTGAAAGGGTTAAAGATTTGCTGATTGCTTATCCTATACCTGGTAACTTGCAAGAGGCTATGCAATTAGCCATACGGGTGGATAGGAGACTGCGTGCAAGGGTTAATGAGAGTAAATCTGCCTTGTCAGCTCCAAGTCTGGAGAGGGACTGTACTGACATTGGAGAGCCGATGGAAATTGGAGCAATGACACCTCACTCTCGGGAAAAAGACCGTAGATTTGCTGAGGTTTGTGTTTCTATTGTGGCAATCTGACCATTTCATTAAGAACTGTGTGCTTCGTATGAATAAAGAGAAAAAAAAAAAATGAGGTCAGTTTCGCCCATATAGCTTGTTTAAACAATAAAGGTGTCTTTCTTTCTTTCTGCTACCACTGCTGTTGAGGAGGAATTAATGGAGTTTCGGGTATTTGTGGATTGTGGTTCAACTCTCAATGTGATTGAAGGGAAATTTTTGGAAAAACTAAAATTAAAACCCAAACTTCTGTCTTCCCCTATTAATGTGGTTGCTGTGGATGGTTCTCCCTTGAATAATGTTACTCACCATATCTGTGAATTTCCTCTTACTATTGATGGTGTTCATCAAGAGAATTTGGATTTGGTAATTTTGAATAATTTGCCCTCACCAGTGATTTTGGGGTTACCTTGGTTAAAATTGCACAATCCGGTACTGGATTGGTCTACCAATGAAATTAAGTCCTGGAGTCATAAGTGTTATGACAAGTGTTGTAACGGGCGTATTGCTGCTGTAGTTAAGGGGGAGTTACCTGTACCTATTCAGGATTTTTGGAAAGTTTTTTCTGATAAGGAATCGCAGGTATTGCCTCCTCATAGAGATTATGATTGTGCAATTGAATTTGTCCCTGGAGCAACTCTTCCTAAAAGTCGTTTATTTAATTTGACTATTCCTGAGAGAAAGGCTTTGGAGGAATACATACAGACAAGCTTGGCCGCCGGTCACATTAGGCCTTCCAAATCTCCTGTGGCGGTTGGATTTTTTTTTGTTAAAAAAAAGGACGGCGGTTTACGGCCTTGTCTAGACTTTCGTGAGATTAATAAGATTACTTTACGCAATCCTTACCCACTGCCATTGATTCCTGATTTGTTTAACCAGTTAGCGGGGGCCAAGTGGTTCTCGAAAATTGATCTTCGAGGGGCATACAATTTGTTGCGCATGAAGGAGGGGGATGAATGGAAGACTGCGTTTAACACTCCACTGGGTCATTTTGAGAATCTGGTCATGCCTTTTGGGCTTTCCAGTGCTCCTGTTAGAACCCTCTTGTTAGGTTTTGTTTCAGTTTGCTGGTCACATGACCTTTTTTCCCTATTTAGTCTGGCTCCGCCCTTCTGGCTTTGCTGGACTTCATTGTATTACCTACTCTTAAGCTAGCCGGGTGCTTAGGTGCCTTACTCAGTCAGTTTTGCTTGATCTTAGGATCTCTAAGTAATTTGTTTCCTGTTTTATTTTTCCCTGCTACAATTTCTGTTAGGAGGTGTCCACCTTTTCTCCCAGTCCCTAGATCTTGTAGGGATTCCTCCCTCGCAACTATAGGTCTTCGTTCAGACTAGCTGAGGACTTTAGCGGGTCTGGTCGCAGGATCAGGTTCCCCGTTACATCGTAGGGATCCAGCTTAGCTCTATTGTAGGGACAGAATTCCCATCTTTCCTTAGTGCTTGTAGCAGACCATAACAGTAAGTCCAGCCCAAAAAAAAAAAAAATCACTAAGGAAAGATTTTCTGTTTCCATCATGGTGTGGGTTCAGGATTTGGCTCAACGCCTGCAGGGACTTTCTCTGGAGGTGACTGAGATCCAGCAACACGTGAGTAGTTGTTCTGGAGCACATTTTGTGGAGCCAAAGGTACGTTTGCCTGATTTATTTTTTGGTGAACAACAAGATTTTTTTTCTTTTAAAAATGCTTGCTTGTTGTATTTTCGTTTGAGACCCAGATCCTCTGGTGATGAATCACAGCGCATAGGGTTCATAATGTCACTTTTGCGCAAAGAACCTCAGGACTGGGCCTTTTCCTGCAGCCTAGTGATCCATGCTTTAGATCAGTGGATAGTTTTTTTTCTGCTTTAGGGTTATTGTATGACGATCCGGATCGTGTTTCATCAGCTGAGACAGAATTGAGACGTTTGAGACAGGGATCAGGTAATGTGGAAAAATATTGTACTCACTTCCGAAGGTGGTCCACTCAGGTGGGGTGGAACGATTCAGCTTTGAAAAGTTTATTTCTTACAGGGTTAAGTGAAAGGGTTAAAGATTTGCTGATTGCTTATCCTATACCTGGTAACTTGCAAGAGGCTATGCAATTAGCCATACGGGTGGATAGGAGACTGCGTGCAAGTGTTAATGAGAGTAGATCTGCCTTGTCATCTCCAAGTTTGGAAAGGGACTGTACTGACATTGCAGAGCCGATGGAAATTGGAGCAATGGCACCTCACTCTCGGGAAAAAGACCGTACATTTGCTGAGGGCTTGTGTTTCTATTGTGGTAATCTAAGCATTTTATTAAGAACTGTGCGCTTCGTATGAACAAAGAGAAAAAAAAAATGAGGTCAGTTTCGCCCGCATAGCTTGTTTAAACAATAAAGGTGTCTTTCTTTCTGCTACCACTGCTGGTGAGGAGGAATTAATGGAGTTTCGGGTATTTGTGGATTGTGGTTCAACTCTCAATGTGATTGATGGGAAATTTTTGGAAAAACTAAAATTAAAACCCAAACTTCTGTCTTCCCCTATTAATGTGGTGTCTGTGGATGGTTCTCACTTGAAAAATGTTACTCACCATATCTGTGAATTTCCTCTTACTATTAATGGTGTTCATCAAGAGAATTTGGATTTGGTAGTTTTGAATAATTTGCCCTCACCGGTGATTTTGGGGTTACCCTGGTTAAAATTGCACAATCCGGTACTGGATTGGTCTACCAATGAAATTAAGTCCTGGAGTCCTAATTGTTATGACAAGTGTTGTAACGGGCGTATTGCTGCTGTAGTGAAGGGGGAGTTACCTGTACCTATTCAGGATTTTTGGAAAGTTTTTTCTGATAAGGAATCGCAGGTACTGCCTCCTCATAGAGATTATGATTGTGCAATTGAATTTGTCCCTGGAGCGACTCTTCCTAAAAGTTGTTTATTTAATTTGACTATTCCTGAGAGAAAGGCTTTGGAGGAATACATACAGACAAGCTTGGCCGCCGGTCACATTAGGCCTTCCAAATCTCCTGTGGCGGTTGGATTTTTTTTTGTTAAAAAAAGGACGGCGGTTTACGGCCTTGTCTAGACTTTCGTGAGATTAATAAGATTACTGTACGCAATCCTTACCCACTGCCATTGATTCCTGATTTGTTTAATCAGTTAGTGGGGGCCAAGTGGTTCTCGAAAATTGATCTTCGAGGGGCATACAATTTGTTGCGCATGAAGGAGGGGGATGAATGGAAGACTGCGTTTAACACTCCACTGGGTCATTTTGAGTATCTGGTCATGCCTTTTGGGCTTTCCAGTGCTCCGGCATTTTTTCAGAATCTTATTAATGACATCCTTAGAACTTTGATGGGCAGAAGTGTGGTTGTGTATTTGGATGACATTTTGATTTATTCACTGGATTTGGAGTCTCATTGGAGGAGTGTGCGTGAAGTATTACAGTTACTGAGTGATAATTCACTTTTTGCCAAACTAGAAAAATGTGAGTTCGCTGTAGAGAGACTTAGTTTTTTGGGCTACATTGTCTCCAGTGAAGGTTTTGAGATGGACCCGGTGAAAGTGCAAGCTGTGCAGGAATGGCCTAGGCCTATTGGTGTGAAATCAATACAGAGGTTTTTGGGTTTGCAATTATTATAGAAAATTCTTAAAAAATTTTTCTGTGATTGCCAAACCTCTGACCGATCTCACCAGGAAAGGTACTGATGCGGTTCAGTGGACTACGGAGGCCATTGAGGCTTTTGTGTTGCTAAAGGAGAGGTTCAGCTCTGCTCCCATCCTTACGCAGCCTGATGTGACTAAACCATTTTTGGTTGAGGTTGATGCTTCTTCTGTGGGGGTCGGCGCGGTGTTGTCTCAGGAAAAGACGGATGGAGTACATCCCTGTGCTTTTTTTTCAAAGAAATTTTCTGAGTCTGAACTAAATTATGATATCGGTAATCGGGAATTGTTGGCAATTAAACTTGCATTTGAACACTGGCGTCATTTTTTGGAGGGAGCGGAATTTCCCGTTTAAGTCTTCACCGATCATAAAAATCTGATCTACCTTGATGCTGCCAAACGCTTGAATGCCCGTCAGGCTAGGTGGGCACTGTTTTTCTCACGGTTTAATTTTACCGTTACTTACATCCCAGGTACTAAAAATGTTAAAGCTGATGCTTTGTCTCGCAGCTTTTCTCCTATGGTGGGTACTGAGAGGAGGAAAACATCTTGCAAGAGGGGGTTGTTATTGCTGTTTTGGACTCTGTGTTGGAAGATGAGATTCTTAAAGCACAGGAGAATGCCCCATCTAACACGCCGCATGGGAGGTTGTTTGTGCCTGGTACCCTGAGGAGAGATTTGTTTGTTGAATGTCATGACTCTCGGTTGGCAGGTCATCCTGGAATCTCTGAGACCAAGAGACTTGTGGGTCGCAGTTTTTGGTGGCCAGGATGGCAGAAGGAAGTCATTAAGTGGGTGCGTCAATGCACTGTGTGTGCTAGATCTAAGTCTTCTCATACTCCTGCTGCGGGGTTGCTTTGCCCTCTGGAGGTCCCTAGTGCACCTTGGACACATTTGGCTATGGACTTTATTACTGACCTTCCCCCCTCTGAGGGTTTCACTGTCATCTGGGTGGTCGTGGACCGTTTTAGCAAGATGTGTCACTTGGTTCCTTTCATCAAACTGCCCTGCGCTAAGACTCTCGCTAAGGCCTTTGTCAAGGAAATAGTCAGACTACATGGTGTTCCTACTGACATTGTTTCTGATAGGGGACCTCAGTTTGTGGCTCGTTTTTGGCGCGCCTTTTGTGACAGGTTGGGAGTTCATTTGTCGTTTTCATCCGGATATCATCCTGAGTCTAATGGCCAGACAGAAAGGAAAAACCAGGATGTTGAGCAGTTCTTGCGTTGTTTTGTGACTGATAATCAAGAGGGTGGTCTGAGTTTCTGCCACTTGCTGAGTTTGCTCTTAACCCCTTCACCCCCAAGGGTGGTTTGCACGTTAATGACCGGGACCAATTTTTACAATTCTGACCACTGTCTCTTTATGAGGTTATAACTCTGGAACGCTTCAACGGATATTCGCGAATCTGAGACTGTTTTCTCGTGACATATTGTACTTCACGTTATTGGTAAAATTTCTTCGATATAACTTGCGTTTATTTTTGAAAAAAACGCAAATATGGCGAAAATTTTTAAAATTTTGCAATTTTCAAACTTTGAATTTTTATTCCCTTAAAACAGAGAAATATGTCACACAAAATAGTTAAGAAATAACATTTCCCACATGTCTACTTTACATCAGCACAATTTTGGAACCAAAATTTTTTTTTGTTAGGAAGTTATAAGGGTTAAAAGTTGACCAGCGATTTCTCATTTTTACAACAAAATTTACAAAGACATTTTTTTTAGGGACCACCTCTCATTTGAAGTCACTTTGAGGGGTCTATATGGCAGAAAATACCCAAAAGTGACACCATTCTAAAAACTGCACCCCTCAAGGTACTCAAAACTACATTCAAGAAGTTTATTAACCCTTCAGGTGCTTCACAGGAACTAAAGCAACGTGGAAGGAAAAAATGAATATTTAACTTTTTAGCCACAAAAATGATCTTTTACAAACTTTTTTTTTATTTTCACAAGAGTAAAAGGAGAAAATGGACAGATAAAGTTGTTGTGCAATTTGTCCTGAGTACGCCAATACCCAATATGTGGGGGAAAACCACTGTTTGGGCACACGGCAGAGCTCGTAAGGGAAGGAGCGCCGTTTGACTTTTTCAAACTAAAATTGGCTGGAATTGAGATTGGACGCCATGTCGTGTTTGGAGTGCCCTGATGCGCCTAAACAGTGGAAACCCCCACAAGTGACACCATTTTGGAAACTAGACCCCCTAAGGTACTTATCTAGATCTGTTGTGAGCACTTTGAACCCCCAAGTGTTTCACAAAAGTTTATAATGCCTGGGTGTGAAAAAAAAAAAAACAATTTTCCACAAAAATGATTTTTTAGTCCAAATTTTTGAATTTTCCCAAGGAAATTGGACCCCAAAAGTGGTTGTCCAATTTGTCCTGAGTACGCTGATACCCCATATGTGGAGGGGAAACTGTTTGGGCGCACGGCAGGGCTTGGAAAGGAAGTAGTAATGTTTTGGAATGCAGACGTTGATGGGGGTCATGTTCCGTTTGCAGTGCCCCAGATGAGCCTAAACAGTGGAAACCCCCACAAGTGACCCCATTTTGGAAACTAGACCCCCTAAGGAACTTATCTAGATCTTTGGTGAGCACTTTCAACCCCCAAGTGCTTCACACAAGTTTATAATGCCCGGGCATGAAAATAAAAAATCCTATTTTTTTCCACAAAAATTATCCTTTAGTCACAAATTTTTTATTTTCCCAAGGGTAACAGGAGAAATTGGACCACATAAGTTGTTGTACAATTTGTCCTGAGTACGCTGATACCCCATATGTGGGGGGGAACCACTGTTTGGGCGCACGGCAGAGCTCGGAATGGAAGGAGCACCATTTGACTTTTTCCAACCAAAATTGGCTGGAATTGAGATTGGATGCCATGTTGCATTTGGAGAGCCCCTGATGTGCCTAAACAGTGGAAACCCCCCACAAATGACCCCATTTGGGAAACTAGACCCCCTAAGGAACTTATCTAGATCTTTGGTGAGCAATTTGAACCCCCAAGTGCTTCACACAAGTTTATAACGTAGAGCCGTAAAATTAAAAAATCATATTTTTTCCACAAAAATGATCTTTTCACCCCAATTTTTATTTTTCCAAGGGTAACAAGACTCCAAAAGTTATTGTGCAATTTGTCCTGAGTGCGCTGATACCCCATATGTGGGGTTAAACCACTGTTTGGGTGCATGGCAGAGTTTGGAAGGGAAGGAGCGCCGTCTGACTTTTTCAACGCAGAATTGGCTGGACGCCATGTCGTGTTTGGAGAGCTCCTGATCTGCCTAAACAGTGGAAACCCCATAAATGACATCATTTTGGAAACTAGACCCCTCAAGGAACTTATCTAGATGTGTGGTGAGAACTTTGAACCCCAGGTGTTTCACTAAAGTTTATAACGTACAGCCGTAAAATAAAAAATCCTTTTTTTTTTTTTTTACAAAAATGATTTTTTCGCCCCCAATATTTTATTTTCACAAGGGTAACAGAAGAAATTGGAACCCAAAAGTTGTTGTCCAATTTGTCCTGAGTACGCTGATACCCAATATGTGGGCGAAAACTACTGTATGGGCACACGTTGGGGCTCGGAAGGGAAGTAGTGACGTTTTGGATTGCAGACTTTGATGGAATGGTCTGGGGCGTCATGTCGCATTTGGAGAGCCCCTGATGTGCCTAAACAGTGTAAATCCCCAACAAGTGACCCCATTTTGGAAAATAGATCCCACAAGGAACTTATCTAGATGTGTGGTGAGCGCTATGAAGCCCAAGTGCTTCACAGAAGTTTATAATGTACAGCCGTAAAAACAAAAAAATTATTTTTTTTGTACAAAAATGATATTTTCGCCCCCAGTTTTTTATTTTCCCAAGGGTAACAGAAGAAATAGGACAAATTGCACAATAACTCT
The DNA here is from genome assembly GCA_033576555.1 of Oophaga sylvatica. NCBI lineage: Eukaryota > Metazoa > Chordata > Amphibia > Anura > Dendrobatidae > Oophaga > Oophaga sylvatica. The sequence goes on along the minus strand of JARQOD010003159.1, from coordinate 27,678 downwards.
TGGGGTCCAGAGTACGCTGATACCCCATATGTGGGGATAAACTACTGTTTGGACGCATGGCAGAGCTCAGAAGTGAAGGAGCACCGTTTGACTTTTTCAACGCAGAATTGGCTGGAATTGAGATCAGACGCCATGTCACATTTGGAGAGCCCCTGATGTGCCTAAACAGCGGAAACCCCCCAATTCTAACTCCAACCCTAACCCCAACACACCCCTAACCCTAGTCCCAACCCTAACCACAAACCTAACCCTAACACACCCCTAATCCCAACCCTAACCCTAATCCTAACTTTAGCGCCAACCTTAACCCTAACTTTAGCCGCAACCCTAACCCTAACCCTAATGGGAAAATGGAAATAAATACTTTTTTTTAATTTTATTATTTTTCCCTAACTAAGGGGGTGATAAAGGGGGGTTGATTTACTATTTATAGCGGGTTTTCATGATTGGCTGCTGTCACGCTAAAAGACGCTTTTTATTGCAAAAATAGTTTTTTGCATCGCCACATTTTGAGAGCTATAATTTTTGCAGATTTTGGCCCACAGAGTCATGTGAGGTCTTATTTTTTGCGGTACGAGTTGACGTTTTTATTGGTACCATTTTTGAGCACGTGACATTTTTTGATCGCTTTTTATTTCGATTTTTGGGAGGTTAGAATGAACAAAAATCAGCAATTCATGAATTTCTTTTGGGGGAGGCGTTTATACCGTTCCGCGTGTGGTAAAATTGATAAAGCGGTTTTATTCTTCGGGTCAGTACGATTATGGCGATACCTCATTTATATCATTTTTTTATGTTTTGGTGCTTTTATAGAATAAAAACAATTTTATATAAAAAATAATTATTTTTGCATCGCTTTATTCTGCGAGCTATAACTTTTTTATTTTTCGCTGATGATGCTGTATGATGCCTCGTTTTTTGCGGGTCAAGATGACGTTTTCAGCGGTACCATGTTTATTTATATCGGTCTTTTTGATCGCGTGTTATTCCACTTTTTGTTCGGCGGTATGATGATAAAGCATTGAATTTTTGCTTTTTTTTTTTTTTTTAAGGGGTTCATTAAAGGGGTTAACTAGTGGGTCAGTTTTATAGGGGGGTCGTTACGGACGCGGCGATACCAAATATGTGTACTTTTATTCCTTTGTTTTTTTTATTTACAGGAAGAAATGAATTTATTGGGGAATTTTTTTTTTTTTTTAATTTATTTTGGATTTTTTTTTTAAACATGTTTATTTTTATTTTTTTAACTTTTTTACTTTGTCCCAGGGTGGGACATCACTGTATTTTATCAGATCGCTGGTGTGACAGTGTGCACAGCACTCTGTCACACCAGCGATCGCTCAAGCAGTGCAGCAGGCTTCTCAGTGCCTGCTCTCAGCAGGCACTGAGGAAGCCGCCTCCCTCCAGGACGCCGGCGCCATCTTGGATCCGGGTCCTGGGAGGGAGGAAGCCCTCAGAACAGCGCGATCACATCGCGCTGCTCTGAGGGTCTCAGGGGGGCGCCCAGGGAGCCCCCACCCTGCGCGATCCTCCCCTGTGCCCCCAGTACACCGCGATCATGTTTGATCGCGGTGTGCAAGGGTTAATGTGCCGGGAGCGGTCCGTGACCGCTCCTGACACACAGTCACGGGTGTCAGCTGTGATAATCAGCTGACACCCGGCGGGATTAGCTGCGCTCCCTGCGCTCGCCTATGACGTACTATCCCGTCCATGGTCAGATTGTCACGGGTTTTATGGACGGGATAGTACGTCTAATGTCAGAGAGGGGTTAACAACCATACATCCGCTTCTGCTGGTTGTTCGCCTTTTTTTTGTTGTACTGGGAGACATCCGTCGTTTGGGTCATTTTCCAAGTTGGGATCGGCTGTACCTGAAGAGGAGAATTTTTCTGGTGTTTTGGAGAGAGTTTGGACTGATGTGCGTGGTAATCTTCAGGAGGCTAACAAAAGATCCAAAGTGTATTTTGATAGAAAACGACAAGAGGTTTTGTTTGCTATTAGTGACATGGTTTGGTTGTCCTCTAAGAATCTGCGCTTGAGGATTCCGTCTAAGAAATTGGGTCCCAAGTTTGTAGGGCCCTTTAAGGTGCTTCAGGTTATTAACCAATCTGCTGTTAAGTTGGAGCTTCCTACCTCCTGGAAGATTAATCCGGTGTTTCATGTTTCTCTCTTGAAAAAAGCTGAGGTCTCAGATGGAGACGTCTCGGCCACTGTTCCCCTGGTGGTGGAGGACGGGCAATATGAGATTTCTCGCATCCTAAATTCTAGACGGTATAGAGGGAGTTTGCAGTACCTCGTCGCTTGGAAGGGTTATGGACCCGAGGATAACTCATGGGTGAGGTCGGATGATGTTTCTGCGTCTAGACTTGTCAGAGCGTTTCACAAGAGGTTTCCGGATAAGCCTAAGTCCTAGGGGATCCGGAGGATCCTCTTAGAAGGGAGGGTACTGTTAGAACCCTCTTGTTAGGTTTTTTTTTTCAGTTTGCTGGTCACATGACCTTTTTTCCCTATTTAGTCTGGCTCCGCCCTTCTGGCTTTGCTGGACTTCATTGTATTATCTACTTTTAAGCTAGCCGGGTGCTTAGGTGACTTACTCAGTCAGTTATGCTTGATCTTAGGATCTCTAAGTAATTTGTTTTCTGTTTTATTTTCCCTGCTACAATTTCTGTTAGGAGGTGTCCACCTTTTCTCCCAGTCCCTAGATCTTGTAGGGATTCCTTCCTCGCAACTATAGGTCTTCGTTCAGACTAGCTGAGGACTTTAGCGGGTCTGGTCGCAGGATCAGGTTCCCCGTTACATCGTAGGGATTCAGCTTAGTTCTATTGTAGGGACAGAATTCCCATCTTTCCTTAGTGCTTGTAGCAGATCATAACACACACGGCTCCACTCTGTACACCTCGCGCACACACGGCTCCACTCAGTACACACACGGCTTCACACCGTAAACCTCGTACATATGCAGCCACGCTCCGTAAACCTAGTACACATGCGGCTTTGCACCATGCACCTCGTACACATGCGGTTCCGCTCCGTACACCTCGTACACACGCGGCTCTGCTCCATAGACACGCGGCTCCACTCTGTACACCCCATACACACACGGCTCTGCTCCGCTCCATACACACACGACTCAAGCATGGAGCCCTGTGTGTAAAAAGTGTACGGAGATGAGCGGCTCAGCTCTGTACACTTCGTACACACATGGCTCCGTTTCGTACACCCCGTACACACACAGCACTGCTACAGCCACCTCGTACACACACGGCTCCGCTACAGCCACCTCGTACACACACGGCTCCGCTCCGTACACCTAGTACACACACGGCTCCGCTCCGTACACCTCGTAAACACACGGCTCAGCTCCGTAAACCTCATACACACGCGGCTATGCTCCTTACACCTCGTACATACACAGCTACGCTCAGTACACCTCATTCACACACCGCTCCGCTCCATACACCTCGTTCACACATGGCTCCGCTCCGTACATCTCGTACACACATGGCTCTGCTCCATACACCTCACACACACACGGCTCTGCAACATCCACCTCGTACACACACGTCACCGCTCCGTACACCTCATACACACACGGCTATGCTCCGTACACCTCGTACACTCATGGCTCCGCTCCGTACACCTCGCACACACGGCTCCGCTCTGTACAACTCGCACACACACGGCTCCGCTCCGTACACCTCGTACACACACAGCTCCGCTCCATACACCTCGCACACACACGGCTCTGCTACATCCACACTGTAAATCCCTCTTGACCCCACACATAAACTTACCTTCATCCAGCACCATGACAACCAGCACAGCAGAGACCTGCACACACGAGGACCCTGACCATGACACCTAACTCCTCCCCTCCTGTGACCTCATCACAGGTCCTGTTCGCACATAAGAAGACAGCCTAGCAACGTCACTGCTGGCAGTGAGAAGCTGAAGTGGAGAGCTAGGAGGGCGAGGATGGGGTTCATGGGGGGCGTGGCGGCTTCTAACTGTGGGAAACATAGCGTCCCGGCTGGGACAGCGGGTGGGAGGCTCAGAATCAGGACTGTCCCGGTCAATCCGGGACGGTTGGGAGGTATACCCCGACACCATCGCACCACAGAGCACAGGGAGGCTGCATTGGGACCACTGCCACGGGACCGCCACCAAAGGATTTGTAAGTATATTGTGACCAGAGCACAGCCACCCCACAGAGCACAGCCACCCCACGGACACAGCCACCCCACAGAGCACAGCCACCCCACAGAGCACAGCCATCCCATGGACACAGCCATCCCACAGAGCACAGCCACCTGTTATGTTTCGGTAGCTGAGGAGTGCATGTAAAAAAGGCAATACACCAGAGCAGTTGGAATCTATGAGATTGCAGTACCCTGACTAACCACCACAACTAGAGGCAGCCGTGGAGCGTTCCTACGTTGGTCCTAGACGCCTCGTCACAGCCTGAGAAACTAACTACACCTAAAGATAGAAATAGGAAAGCTATCTGCCCGGAGCAGAACCCCAAAGATAATAGAAAGCCCCCAAACATGTAATGGCGGTTAGACAAGAGGAAATACTGACACAGAAATAAAATAGTATGAGCAAACGCTGGGGCCCAAACTATCTAAATAGAAAAGGATAGGAAGGGTACTTACTGCAATCCCAGAAAACCCTGAAAAGCACCAACTCTACTAATTTCAAAATCACCTGAGATCACACGACCTCTACCACCTAAATTAGTTCTCTGGTGTAACAAAATCAAAACAGCAGCCACTGAAAAAACTGGAAAAAGCAAAAGAACAAAACTCAGTGGCTGAACTAAACTGAGAGGGCAGAAGCCCCGAAGGGGACCCTGAAGGCCCCCACAGAAGTGCAGGACAAAATGCAAAAATATAGCACAAACACAAAAGAAGAAAAAGTCTTATCTGTTAGCAGGAGATGCAGACACGACACAGCAGGCTACAAGGGAAACTGGAATGAAGGATTCAGACCAGAACAATTGATCACCGGCAACCCTGATGGGAAAATGACTCCCTTATATAAGACCAGTCAGTAACACCTGATTCCCAGTCCTCACAATCTTCACTAGCACCGCTTGTAACCACCAGAGGGAGCCTCTGCTCAGAACTCATCTCAAACCCATTCACAACAGTACCCCCCCCTTGAGGAGGGGTCACCGAACCCTCATTTGAGCAACCAGGTCGGTCAGGATGAGTTCTATGATACGCACGGATAAGTCTCCTAGCATGGATGTCCGAAGCAAACACCCAAGAATTGTCTTCCTGACCATAACCTCTCCATTTAACCAAATACTGGAGTTTCCGTCTAGAAAAACGAGAATCCAATATTTTCTCAACCACATACTCCAGATTGCCCTCAACCAAAACAGGGTCAGGAGGCACAGCAGCAGGAACCACTGGCTCAACAAACCTCTTCAACAAGGACTTGTGGAACACGTTATGGATCTTAAATGTCCCTGGAAGAAGCAAACGAAAAGAAACAGGATTAATAATCTCCATGATCTTATAAGGTCCAATGAACCTAGGCTTAAATTTAGGAGATGCTACTCTCATAGGAATATTCTTTGAGGACAACCAGACCAAGTCCCCACTTTAAACCGAGGACCATCAGTCCTATGCCGGTTAGCAAACCGCTGGGCCTTCTCCTGAGAGAGGGACAACCTCTCCACTACCTGGTCCCAAATCTGTTGCATACGCTCCACAACAGAGTCAACACCTGGACAGACAGAAGCCTCCGTCTGTCCTGAAGAAAATCGAGGGTGAAACCCAGAATTACAGAAAAACGGAGACATCAAAGTGGCAGAGCTAGCCCTATTATTAAGAGCAAACTCAGCCAAAGGCAAAAAAGAGACCCAGTCATCCTGATCAGCAGACACAAAGCATCTTAGATAAGTCTCCAATGTCTGGTTTGTTCTCTCAGTTTGACCATTGGTCTGAGGATGAAATGCCGAGGAGAAAGACAATTGAACACCCAGTTTAGAACAAAAAGTCCTCCAAAATCTGGAAACAAACTGGACTCCTCTGTCAGACACAATGTTCTCAGGAATGCCGTGTAAACGAACCACGTGCTGAAGGAACAACGGCACCAATTCAGAGGAGGAAGGCAACTTAGGTAATGGCACAAGATGTATCATTTTGGAAAACCTATCACAAATTACCCAGATGGTGGTCATTCTCTGAGAAACAGGAAGATCGGAAATGAAATCCATAGAGATATGGGTCCATGGTCTCTTGGGCACAGGCAATGGCATCAACAAACCACTAGAGCGAGAGCAAGGCTTGGAGCGAGAGCAAGTCCCGCAGGACTGCACAAATTCCCTGACATCACGAGACAAGGTAGGCCACCAAAAGGACCGACTAACCAAGTCTCTGGTACCAAAAACTCCGGGATGCCCAGCCAACGCGGAACAATGAATCTCAGACATCACACTCTTTTTCCATTGGTCCGGGACAAACAATTTTCCAACAGGGCAGCGCTCGGGCCTATCCTCCTGACACCCCTCCAGAGCAAGTCTCAAATTGGGCGAGATGGCGGAAAGAACTACACCCTCTTTCAAAATAACAGAAGGATCAGATAACTCAGGAGAGTCCGCAAGGAAACTCCTCGAGAGGGCATCCGCCTTAACATTCTTAGTGCCAGGAAGAAAGGAAACCACAAAATTAAAACGTGTGAAAAACAAGGCCCACCTGGCCTGTCTAGGATTGAGTCGCTTGGCAGATTCCAGATAGACCAGATTCTTATGGTCCGTAAGGACCACCACCTGATGTTTGGCTCCCTCCAGCCAATGTCTCCACTCTTCAAAAGCCCACTTCATGGCCAATAACTCCCGATTACCCACGTCATAATTACGTTCAGTAGGAGAAAATTTTCGAGAGAAAAAGGCACAAGGGTTACTTTTAGAGGTCTCTGGATCTTTTTGGGACAAAACGGCACCTGCCCCAATTTCAGAGGCATCAACCTCCACCTGAAATGGCAGAGAAACATCAGGCTGCCGTAGAACAGGAGCAGAAGTGAATCTCTGCTTAAGTTCCTGAAATGCAGAGACTGCCTCAGGAGGCCAATTCACCACATCAGAACCCTTTCTGGTCAAATCAGTTAATGGTTTAACAATAACCGAGAAATTACCAATAAATTTACGATAAAAATTGGCAAAACCCAAAAATCTCTGAAGAGCCTTTAATGAAGTAGGTTGGACCCAATCACAGATGGCCTGAACCTTGACCGGGTCCATTTCAATAACAGATGGGGACAAAATGAATCCAGAAATGAGATCCTCTGTACGCCAAAAAGACACTTTGATCCCTTCACATACAGAGCATTCTCTCTCAAAATCTGGAATACAGTTCGAACATGTTTCACATGAGAGTCCCAGTCATTAGAAAAAATCAAGATATCATCCAAATAAACAATCAGAAATTTGTCCACCAAATCCCTGAAAATGTCATTCATGAAGGACTGGAAGACAGAAGGAGCATTAGTGAGCCCAAAGGGCATCACTAGGTACTCAAAATGCCCTTCAGGGGTATTGAATGCCGTCTTCATTCATCCCCGTGCTTAATGCGAATAAGGTTATACGCCCCCCTGAGGTCAAGCTTGGTAAACCAAGTAGCGTTTTTCACCCTGGAAAACAGGTCAGAAATCAAGGGTAACGGGTATTGATATTTCACAGTAATATTGTTCAAGAGACGATAATCAATACACGGCCTTAATGAACCATCTTTTTTGGCCACAAAGAAAAAACCGGCACCTAAGGGTGAAGAGGATGGTCTGATATGACCCTTCTCCAATGATTCCTTGATATAAGACCGCATAGCGTCATGTTCAGGTACAGACAAGTTAAAAAGGCGACCTTTAGGGAATTTACTACCCGGCACTAATTCAATAGCGCAGTCATAGCTCCTATGGGGAGGCAAGGATGCAGATTTACTTTCGCTAAACACATCAGAAAAATCAATCAAAAAGTCAGGAACATCCTGAGCCTGGGGGGAGGCAGAAAAAACAGGAGTGTTGGTATTAACACATTGGCAGCCCCAACTGGTTACAGACACAGATTTCCAATCCAAAACAGGATTATGAGACTGTAACCAAGGGAAACCCAGCACGATAATGTCATGCAGATTATATAGAACCAAAAATTTGCAGCACTCCTGGTGATCAGGTTCAACCCTCATTATCACCTGAGTAGAAAACTGGGGTTTATTCTCAGCCAAAGGGGGTAGAATCGATCCACAGTAGGGGAATAGACTTCTGTAGGGGTATCAAGGGAAACCCACAACGTTTAGCAAAATCATAATCCATCAGGTTAATAGCTGCTCCAGAATCAACGAAAGCCTGAGCAGAAAATGAGGACAGAGAGCATATCAGAGTGACAGTTAATAAAAACTTAGTCTGAACACTACCCAAGACAACTGAGCGTGCAAAACGTCTTCCCCGCTTAGGGCAGACTGAAATAGCATGAGAGGCATCACCACAGTAGAAACATAACCCATTGCGCTTTCGAAACTCATGACGCTGTGCCCCAGACACCACTCTATCACACTGCATGGGTTCAGAAGCTGGTTCACAAGGCAACACCATTCCACGCATACTTCTCCGCTCACGCAAACGTCTGTCAATTTGAATCGCTAATGACATAGAATCATTGAGACCAGAGGGGACAGGGAATCCCACCATAACATCCTTTACATTATCTGACAGACCCTTCCGGAAAAGGGCCGCCAAAGCGTCGTCATTCCATTTGGTCAGGACTGCCCACCTACGGAATCTCTGACAGTATAACTCAGCGTCATCAAGCCCCTGATTTAATGCCAACAAGGCTTTTTCAGCTTGATCAGTGACATTAGGCTCATCGTACAATAAGCCCCAAAGCCTGAAAAAACGCATCAACATCACTCAAAACAGGATCCCCAGGTATCAGGGAAAAAGCCCAATCCTGAGGATCGCCGCGCAGGAGAGAGATGATAATTTGAACCTGCTGCGCTGCGTTTCCTGAGGACTTAGATTTTAAGGCAAAAAACAATTTACAATTATTTTTGAAATTCTGAAACTTAGCTCGATCCCCTAAAAACAAATCTGGCATGGGGATCCTAGGTTCCACAACAGGCAACCTAGCAAGATATGCAGCAATACTCTGAACCTCAGTGGCAAGCTGATCCACACGGCCAGACAACTGTGCAAACTCCATTGGGAGAAAAGATCCTCCCCAGCACCCAGAGATACAGAGGGAAAAAAAAAAATGCAACAAACAGAAAAATATCTCTGACAACTCTGACAACCTTTTTTCTTTCACAATATTTTTTCCCTTCTGTGAGTACCATACAATTTTCAATTTTTAGGCCGGTGATACTGTTATGTTTCGGTAGCTGAGGAGTGCAGGTAAAAAAGGCAATACACCAGAGCAGTTGGAATCTATGAGAGATTGCAGTACCCTGACTAACCACCACAACTAGAGGCAGCCGTGGAGCGTTCCTACGTTGGTCCTAGACGCCTCGTCACAGCCTGAGAAACTAACTACACCTAAAGATAGAAATAGGAAAGCTATCTGCCCCGGAGCAGAACCCCAAAGATAATAGAAAGCCCCCAAACATGTAATGGCGGTTAGACAAGAGGAAATACTGACACAGAAAGAAAATAGTATGAGCAAACGCTGGGGCCCAAACTATCTAAATAGAAAAGGAAGGGTACTTACTGCAATCCCAGAAAACCCTGAAAAGCACCAACTCTACTAATTTCAAAATCACCTGAGATCACACGACCTCTACCACCTAAATTAGTTCTCTGGTGTAACAAAATCAAAACAGCAGCCACTGAAAAAACTGGAAAAAGCAAAAGAACAAAACTCAGTGGCTGAACTAAACTGAGAGGGCAGAAGCCCCCGGAGGGGACCCTGAAGGCCCTCACAGAAGTGCAGGACAAAATGCAAAAATATAGCACAAACACAAAAGAAGAAAAAGTCTTATCTGTTAGCAGGAGATGCAGACACGACACAGCAGGCTACAAGGGAAACTGGAATGAAGGATTCAGACCAGAACAATTGATCACCGGCAACCCTGATGGGAAAATGACTCCCTTATATAAGACCAGTCAGTAACACCTGATTCCCAGTCCTCACAATCTTCACTAGCACCGCTTGTAACCACCAGAGGGAGCCTCTGCTCAGAACTCATCTCAAACCCATTCACAACAGCCACCCCACAGAGCACCCCTGCAACACAGAACACCACCACCGCACCAGCATGGACCACCGAACTACCCCTGTGACCACTCCTCTACCTGTTCTGATCCGTTCGCTGGTAAGCTGAATTCGACTGTAAGACGGACCCCCATTTGACACATTATTTTTTTCCCCTATTTTCCACCCCAAAATTTGGGGTGCATCTTATGGTCCGGTGCGTCTTATAGTCCGAAAAATACGGTACCTCTTGAAGCTCATCAAAAGAATGCCAAGAGTGTGCAAAGCAGTCATCAAAGCAGGGAGGGAGCACGTTAGGGACATTGGTGCGGCGAGGTCCATCTCGGATCCATCGGACCTTAACCCCTTCACCCCCAAGGGTGGTTTGCACGTTAATGACCGGGCCAATTTTTACAATTCTGACCACTGTCTCTTTATGAGGTTATAACTCTGGAACGCTTCAACGGATCTGCGCGATTCTGAGACTGTTTTCTCGTGACATATTGTACTTCACGTTATTGGTAAAATTTCTTCGATATAACTTGCGTTTATTTTTGAAAAAAATGCAAATATGGCGAAAATTTTGAAAATTTTGCAATTTTCAAACTTTTAATTTTTATTCCCTTAAAACAGAGAAATATGTCACACAAAATAAGTAAGAAATAACATTTCCCACATGTCTACTTTACATCAGCACAATTTTGGAATCAAAATTTTTTTTTCTTAGGAAATTATAAGGGTTAAAAGTTGACCAGCGATTTCTCATTTTTACAACAAAATTTACAAAGCCATTTTTTTTAGGGACCACCTCATATTTGAAGTCACTTTGAGGGGTCTATATAGCAGAAAATACCCAAAAGTGACACTATTCTAAAAACTGCACCCCTCTAGGTACTCAAAACCACATTCAAAAAGTTTATTAACCCTTCAGGTGCTTCACAGGAGCTGAAGCAACGTGGAAGGAAAAAATGAATATTTAACTTTTTAGCCACAAAAATGATCTTTTACAAACTTTTTTTTTTCATTTTCACAAGGGTAAAAGAAGCAAATGGACAGATAAAGTTGTTGTGCAATTTCTCCTGAGTACGCCAATACCCATAAGTGGGGGGAAACCACTGTCTGGAAGTGCTGTTCTGAGGGTCTCAGGGGGGCGCGCAGGGAGCCCTCTCCCTGCGCGATGCTCCCCTGTGCCCCCAGTACACCGCGATCATGTTTGATCGCGGTGTGCAAGGGGTTAATGTGCAGGGAGCGGTCCGTGACCGCTCCTGGCACACAGTCCCGGGTGTCAGCTGTGATAATCAGCTGACACCCGGCGGCGATCAGCTGCGCTTCCCCAGGAGTGCAGCTGATCGCCTATGACGTACTATCCCGTCCGTGGTCAGATTGTCACGGGTTTTATGGACGGGATAGTACGTCAGATGTCAGAGAGGGGTTAAAACAATTCCTCGTCATTTTCAGCGGCATCACAATTGTGGTGCTGCTTCGTTTAGGGTCCGGGGAATTGACATTCTCCACCTCGGTATTAGAGGTGGCGATAATAAGAAAATATTGGCTCAGATGGAGACACGGTGGATTGTCATACTTGACACCATGGTGCCAAATGGCCTTAATGAATCTTTGAGTTTTGCCTCTTTTTTGTAGGGCGTTGTTCCTTCTTTCTCCTTACCCGTCATTGTTCTGATGTCCTTTCGTTTTTTTATTCTTTTAACCCTTTTTTTATTCTTATATGTTTCTCAGTTTACTTTGTCGTTATTGAAGTGCGTGACTGCGACTCTACATCAGCTTTCCCCATGTCGATATCATGAATGAAAAGCACGGCTAATCTTTATGTGGATTCCATATTTGACATCTTTCCGATATAATTTGTATTAATACACATTTTTGTACTGTATGCACTGTTGCACTTTACCATGCATATTATGTTGTCATCATATTATTTGTTGCCTACATTTTCGGACATGTGGTACCACATTCCATCTATTTGTTTGCGTGCTGTTAGTTACATCATGATGTCAGATATATGGCTGTAGGCTGTGCGCATGCCCCGCTGTATTTCCCAGGTGCTTGTCGCGGCGGTGCGTCTCCTCTGACTCTGACGCGCGCTCAGAGTTTCCCTCTGTGCGCACGCCTGGAGTCATGACGCGCTGACCGCTGCGGGCCCTCGGATCTCTACGGCGCATGCGCCGACACTAGCCAGCCTCCATTGATCTGATTTGACCATGTGACACACTGTGGGGAGGTATTTGAAGGTCCTTTTCTCGCTCTGTTACCATCCCCTTGAGAAAGCGGCGTGAAGTGGCAGTGAAACGTACGTCGGGGCGACATCATTTGGGGTGCATCTCCTCCTGTTACTTTTTCATCATTCCGCTGGTGAGCACAATTGATTTTGGCATTTGCATTTATTGTTCTCTGCCTGAGATGTATTGTACTCTTTGCTCCTGTGCCCCAGTGTATAGGGCTATGTGACCTCCATTTAAATACCCATTCCCTACACAGGGTTTATTTTGTAAAGTCATTACCTGTGCATCTAGGGGTTATTTTTTGAGGCATTTTCCCGTTTCACATACAGGGATATTTCCTGTCAGGAGTGTTTTTGCACCTCATTGTCTGTATTACATCTATGTCCTTGTGTTTCTACTTACATTTATGTGGTGTTACTTATTTGAAGTTATTTAATAAAACTAAAGAGATTTTTTACATTTTCACCAATGACTCTATGTCCTCCTTATTTGCATCTCTTATTTGAGTGGTGTTCCTTTAGGACCAATACATATTTCTTGTGTAGTTCTTTTTCCTTTTTTGCTGGTTTTCATGCAGCTGGATTTGTTTATATTAATCATAATGGACGCCTCAGCTGCTGCAGAACCTCATAATACACATCTCAGCTGCTGCAGAACCTCATCATTCACCTTAGCTGCTGCAGAACCCCATTATACACTCCAGTTGCTGCAGAACTTCATAATACACATCTCAGCTGCTGCAGAACCTCATAATACACTCCAGCTTCTGCAGAACTTAATAATACACATCTCAGCTGCTGCAGAACCTCATAATACACTCCAGCTGCTGCAGAACTTCATAATACACCTCAGCTGCTGCAGAACCTCATAATACATCTCAGCTGCTGCAGAACCTCATAATACACATCTCAGCTGCTGCAGAACCTCATAATACACATCTCAACTGCTGCAGAACCTCATAATACACATCTCAACTGCTGCAGAACCTCATAATACACATTTCAGCTACTGCAGAACCTCATAATACACATCTCAGCTGCTGCTGCAGAATCTCATAATACACCTCAGCTTCTGCAGAACCTCATAATACACCTCAGCTTCTGCAGAACCTCATAACACACCTCAGCTGCTGCAGCACTCACAACACACCTCAGCTACTTGTAGAATATATACAGATCTGTATTTTTATTCTTATTTTTTTGGATGACAGTTTGGTAAAATCTATAAATCCTGTAAACACAAAGTCCTCGGTGTCACAATAAAAAAAAGTAAAAATCACTCAAATCCTTAGAAATAGAAGAACGATTATTCGGTGTCCACATCTTGGGAGAATATTGTGGTGTCACCGGATAAATCCGGAGCTGATGTCACAGTCAACAAGGAATGTTCTATGCCGGCTCAGACTGGACCCCAGAAGAACAGGACAATCCCCTGGTGGACCCCTCTGCTGCACAGGGCACCCAGCCCCCCACACCCTACATGACCAGGGCTTGGATGCGCTCCCTACAGACAGGCTGCAGGGTCTGGGGGTCTCCCGCTGTGTGACCGTATCACCGCCTCAGAGAACTAAGAGACTCCCTGCTACAAGGCGATGACCCGGTGTCAGGACTGACCGTCTGAGACAAGGGCAAAGCAGCAGCTAATACCGAGAAATGGGAGTTTCCTCTACTAAGAGGAGATAAAAACAAATCCATTTTCTCAGTTTTGTCATCAGTTTTTCTTCCATCGGAACTGAAACTCCCAACGTGCCCTGAAAGATACCGACCTCCAGGACCTGCTTGGAGTTACCGTAGTTTTCTACACAAATTGTATTCTTAAGTCTTAGTTTACATGTACAGTCATGGCCAAAAGTTTTGAGAATGACACAAATATTAATTTTTACAAAGTCTACTGCTTCACTTTTTCTAATGGCAATTTGCATATACTCCAGAATGTTATAAAGAGTGATCAGCTTAACAGCAATTACTTGCAAAGTCAATATTTGGCTAGAAAATGAACTTTATCCCCCAAAACACATTTCAACATCATTGCAGCCCTGCCTTAAAAGGACCAGCTAACCTCTTTTCAGTGATTGCTCCATTAACACAGGTGTGGGTGTTGATGAGGACATGGCTGGAGATCAATCTGTCATGATTAAGTAAGAATGACACCACTGAACACTTTAAAAGGAGGCTGGTGCTTGGCATCATTGTTTCTCTTCTGTTAACCATGGTTATCTCTAAAGAAACACGTGCAGTCATCATTGCAATGCACAAAAATGGCCTAACAGGGAAGAGTATCGCAGCTAGAAAGATTGCACCTCAGTCAACAATCTATCGCATCATCAAGAACTTCAAGGAGAGAGGTTCCATTGTTGCCAAAAAGGCTTCAGGGCGCCCAAGAAAGACCAGCAAGCGCCAGGACCGTCTCTTAAAAGTGTTTCAGCTGCGGGATCGGGCTACCAGCAGTGCAGAGCTTGCTCAGGAATGGCAGCAGGCAGGTGTGAGTGCATCTGCACGCACTGTGAGGCGGAGACTCTTGGAGCAAGGCCTGGTCTCAAGGAGGGCAGCAAAGAAGCCACTTCTCTCCAGAAAAAACATCATGGACAGACTGATATTCTGCAAAAGGTACAGGCAATGGACTGCTGAGGACTGGGGTAAAGTTATTTTGTCAGATGAATCCCCTTTTCGATTGTTTGGGACATCAGGAAAACGCCTCATTCGGAGAAGACAAGGTGAGCGCTACCACCAGTCTTGTCTCATGCCAACTGTTAAGCATCCTGAAACCATTCATGTGTGGGGTTGCTTCTCAGCCAAGGGAATCAGCTCTCTCACAGTCTTGCCTAAAAACACAGCCATGAATAAAGAATGGTACCAGAATGTCCTCCAAGAGCAACTTCTCCCAACCCTCCAAGAGCAGTTTGGCGATCAACAATGCCTTTTCCAGCATGATGGAGCACCTTGCCATAAAGCAAAGGTCATAACTAAATGGCTCAGGGAACAAAACATAGAGATTTTGGGTCCATGGCCTGGAAACTCCCCAGATCTTAATCCAATTGAGAACTTGTGGTCAATCATCAAGAGACGGGTGGACAAACAAAAACCTAAAAATTCTGACAAAATGAAAGCATTGATTGTGCAAGAATGGACTGCTATCAGTCAGGATTTGGTCCAGAAGTTGATTGAGAGCATGCCAGGGAGAATTGCAGAGGTCCTGAAGAAGAAGGGTCAGCACTGCAAATATTGACTTGCTGCATTAACTCATTCTAACTGTCAATATAAGCTTTTGTTACTCATATGTTTGCAATTATATTTCTGTCTGTGATAAAAACATCTGTCAAACACACATAAAAACCAGAGGGCAGCAGATCATGTGAAAATATAATATTTGTGTCATTCTCAAAACTTTTGGCCATGACTGTAGAGGTCTAATACATTGATTGGTGCGCAGTGCCACGAGTAAGGCTACAGTCACATGTTGCAGTTGCAAAGCTTTAAAAAAAAGAAAAAAAAATCACAGCAAAAGAGTGTAAATAAAAAAGCAGCGTGTGAATGTGGCCTGAAACATGATTAACTGTTAAAACGTGAATCCTTTAAAAAGTCCAACTGAAAACCTTTGTGGTAAAACTGCATATAACAAAACCATATTGTGCTCTTACAATTTACAGCAAGTGCCATAAACCAGCAATCCCCCCACTGCACTCTCCATATACTTCAATGGAGACGTGGCTACACACAGATGGACCTCTTCATTCCAATATATGGAGAATGTGGCTGGAAATTTGTGATTAAGGGTCACATAATAACTGCATGTAGCTGTAGACTGGCGTCAACATCAGTGTTACTGGTGGCCTTAGCAGCTGGGCCTGGAGCAGTGATGTCACAATGTGGAATGTGGAACTCGATGACATCATCTACTCTATGTAAAGCCTGACCGCAGAGACAGGGCTGTCATTTGTGTGACTCCCTACTGGATACACAAAGCTACAGGAATACGAAGGAGAAAGAAAGTGACGACATCATGAGGATTCATGGACGTCCCCGTTATGGCCAGCGGCTGCTGGTCAAGGCTCTCTCTTCCTGCAAGTCAATTGGCTTTAGTCTTCTGACCCGATTCAGGAAATCCCAACGCAATTGGAGAACTCTGCTGAAGGATTCCTTCCATGCCACCAAATCTGCCACCATTACAGCGGCCAGGAGCTTCAGGTCAGTTGCTATAAAAAGACGTAGAGACCACGTCATCAGCCAAGACAGCGGTGAGAAGAGCCCAACCTACATAGTAGGTGATACTGAGCCCACTTCTAGCATTGCAGAAAGTGAAGAGGATCTTGCTGATCCAGAATGTGCACAAGTTGCACCCGAGGGGCTACCACAAACAAGACCCCAGGATCTTGCTGATCCAGAAAATGCACAAGGTGCACCCGAGGGGCTGCCACAAACAAGACCCCAGGATCTTGCTGATCCAGAAAATGAACAAGGTGCACCCGAGGGGCTGCCACAAACAAGACCCCAGGATCTTGCTGATCCAGAAAATGAACAAGGTGCACCCGAGGGGCTACCACAAACAAGACCCGAGACAAACTAAAAGGAAAATCATCAACCTCCGAGGACAGTAAGCCCGAGATGATGCCACCATCCAAGAGAGCGGCTACAGAAAATGTTACTGATCTACTTAGAGAAGTAACCCCGGACATGGAGACCCCACAAGTGGAGATGCCCGATATCGGGAACCAAGAGAACAACCTGCCTCCAGAGCTCTTAACCATCCTGCAGAGCAGAGGAGAGGACGGCTACCTGGATGACGAGATCATCATCATGGCTCAGGACCTGCTGCAGAGGCAGTTTAAGGGTTTTGAGGGCCTGCAGCCCCCCTGCACTCTTATGGTACCAGGGTACTGTGTACTGAATGATGCTGTACAAATTCACTATGATGCGGAGAGGCAGCACTGGCTGACAACATGCTATAAAAATGGCCAAATCTTTGTGGCCGACAGCATCAGCACCAGGAATCTGTCTCCATCCATCCGTCAGCAGATTACCAACATGTACAGTGTAATGGTCGACAATCCCCTGAAACATCTGAGGTTTATCGATGTGGATCAGCAGAAGAATGGCTACGACTGTGGCTTATTTGCTATAGCGTTTGCCTATGAACTTATGGCTGATGGCGGTGAACCCAGAGCTAAGTTCAAGCATCAGAAGATGAGGACTCATCTAATATCCTGCCTGCAGAACGGCAGGATCATCGGTTTTCCCAAAAAGGTCAGAAAGTGACTCCATGTCTATAAACGGCATGTAGAGTCTATGACGGTGCAAGAGATCGCCCGACCTTCAACCGGACACGACCCAGGACCACAGACCAGTCTCCACCAGTAAGTAACCAAGGACTTTCCATAATACCCTCAATATAGTGCATGTATAAATATGATGGGGGGCGTGCTGCCATTATTGGGGGCGTCTGATCTTTATTGTTTTTACTTTTTGCTTAAGGTCAGGAAGCGACTCCTTGTCTATAAACGGCATGTAGGGTCTATGACGGTGCAAGAGATCGCCCGAACCTTCAACCAGACACGACCCAGGACCACAGACCATTCTCCACCAGTAAGTAACCATGGACTTTCTATAATACCCTCAATATAGTGAATGTATAAATATAATGGGGGGCATGCTGCCATTATTGGGGGCGTCTGATCTTTATTGTTTTTACTTTTTATTTAAGGTCAGGAAGTGTCTCCTTGTCTATAAACGGCATGTAGGGTCTATGACGGTGCAAGAGATCGCCCCGACCTTCAACCAGGCACGACCCAGGACCACAGACCAGTCTTCACCAGTAAGTAACCATGGACTTTCCATAATACCCTCAATATAGGGAATGTATAAATATAATGGGGGGTCGTGCTGCCATTAATGGGGGCGTCTGATCTTTATTGTTTTTACTTTTTATTTAAGGTCAGGAAGTGACTCCTTGTCTATAAACGGCATGTAGGGTCTATGACGGTGTAAGAGTTCGCCCCGACCTTCAACCAGACACGACCCGGGGCCACAGACCAGTCTGCACCAGTAAGTAACCATGGACTTTCCATAATACCTCAATATAGTGAATGTATAAATATGGTGGGGGGGCGTGCTGCCATTATTGGGGGCGTCTGATCTTTATTGTTTTAGCTTCTTATTCCAGATAGAGCATGAAGCGAGTAACTCCGGCCGTCACATCCAGGCCCAGAGATGGATCGCATCGGACGCCCTCAAACATTAAATCACGTAAGTTCCTTGTTACAGGGTTAATACAACGTCTTCTCATGTGATAATATATGTATATATGCAAAGTTACAGCCACAGTTTCTAGTAAATAAGACACCACAAAAAGTGGCCCCTGAGCCTCTGGGTGCCATACTGTTTTAGGACAATGGGATTTTTTCTTTATCTTCACTCAGTCCCAGATTCTTGTGCTGGGAACATGTGTGGGACATCAGAGGACAGGGGCCATGTCCATGAGAAGACAGAAGGCCTAACTTATCTGTCCTTGTTACCCATAGCAAGCAATCAGAGCTCAGCTTACATTTCTTAAACAATAGAATGAAAGCTGCTCTCTGATTGGTCGCTGTGGGGAAGAAGGTCAGGATTTCTATAAAGATGTATTAAGAGATTAATTGTCGCCAGATTATAAGGTGTTTTCTGTTATTTTGTACAGAGAGGTGTGAACCAAACAAGAATGACAACAAGTCGCGGCTATAACAAGTGTCGGTGTTTCTGTCATCACCATGGACACAGGATCAGTGAATCTTCTGCTGCATCCGCCCCGATCTACGGCACATGCTGCCATGATCCAGCACCGCCCAGGGGAAGGGCAGTCCGTCAGCCATAGTTCCCTAGAGGTTTCCTCCACTGGGGGTTTTTCCTCTCCTGAGCGCTGACGGACGACTCTCCGTGAGTCCAGGACCCACCATCATCATCATCATGGTGGGAACTTCTACATATGATATCTTGTATGAAGCTAATAAAGAATTCAATTAATATCTGAGTCATGTGTCTGATCCGTGTGTCTGAACCTATTATGTATCGTCACAGTGTATTTAGTACAGGAGGTGGTGACCCCCGGGGTATATATATGTAAGTGGTTGGAGGTTTTACCCCTTAAACTCCTTGTGCTGCTAATGTATATTTTGCTATAATGCTGTATTTAATATGTATATATATATAAATATGTATCTTTTAGTGTAGTAATGTTTACGGACCACTAGATGAGGCACTGAAGTGTATATAGTATGATAGAGGGTTTTAGTAGGTATATATAGATAGTTAATATAGGAGGGGTCACAGTGTAAAGGAAGGGAGCGTCCTGGTTTAGTCCAGTCAGGGCAGGTAGCCCTTAGTGCTCGCGTGGCCTCTGACCTGGGAAAGTAAGATACCCCACAACATTACTTATAAGTGAGTGCCCAGTCATCCAGGGGGTGGGGAACAGCAGCGTACAGCTACAGAAAGAAACAGTAAAGTTGCAGCTGAAGGACAGACGTTCTCTAGAGAGGAAAACTACACAGGAGTACACGGCAGGACAGACGGGAGGTTCACTCATCATGTGGCAGTTCCTAGCATGGGCAGACGCCTTTAAGGCCGGGGCGAAACGGCCGGGTGAACTCTCAAAGGAAGCCAGGCTGCACAGGGAGGATACCGAGGAAACATACAGGATGGTACGACCCGCTCTCGGGCTGTGTAACAGAGCAAGTAAAGAAGGGAAGGAAGAAGTGTTGTGTGATGTGAATACTGCTGTACATGCTGTACTGGACCCGAATGTACTGCAGAGTTCTGGAAGTAAAGTTTTGCAGTTTGAATTATACTTTGTGTCTCTGATCATTCACCCAAGGCCAAAGGTGACCCCACAAAAAGGAGGGTGGACCTCATCAGCGCCAGGAATGGGGAGGCAAGTAAGCTGCAGCAGAAGTGTAATATTGCTGTGAAGGGAGGCCAGGGCTCAGGCGCCCGGTGTACTCGGCCATGACTACGGCCTGGCCCACCTTTACATATACAGGGTGCAGTATTGTAGTGTTATATAACTCTCATTTATATATTATTATCATTCATCATAATGATTTTATGATACACATTTATGGAAATCGTCCCCGGACTTGTCCGTCATTACAGAGGTTGCCGCAAGTATTTGATTTCTTCCCTATTGATACCTGAGATGCGTCTCTGCTCTGTCTGAAACGATCGGTGCTCTCGCATATTTGCCTCCTCGACATTCATTTTATATTAGACCACTTGGATTTGGATATAAATGAGTTCTGCACTTGACAATTGTCGTAGTCGCACAGAGAATGAATGGATCGGAGCTGCGCCAGTCATCCTCCAGCTCATTCAGAGCAGCCCTGCTCCCAGTATTAGCGGGGGATCAATCATTTATCTCCTTTGCTATCACAAGGGTGACACATATCTGGTACAGCCACTTTATTATTTGTGGGAAAATCACGTTAACATGAAAATGCAGCTGCTTGAAAATGCAAACTATCGGTGAAATTACATGCCCCAGTTATGGTTACTATTACAGGGGTTGTCTCATCAAGACAATAAGTTTTTTCCAGCCACTCGGCAATTAGCATATTTAACCACTGTGCATTTCCAAATGTAACGACCTTCCTCAGCTGAGATTGCTAAGCCTCCACTACTACTCGTACTGAAGAGGAGTGGGAGTGATGAGTTTGACCACTAAATCCTCCTCATCACTCCAATAAATCTCATCCTAAGCTGCAGCACCAACAAGTACTACCCAGCATTTAATATCTCGCCCATCTTAACTTTCATGGGTCCCTGGCAAATGAGTCTCAGTGGCCCCTTTAACACATGCCACGATTCATGACGCGCAGATAAGAAATATCGGTATAGTACAACGCCAAAGATTTTCACTTACTTCTTACATTACATGAGTGATATCCATTGTAAATGCTACAACAGCTCAGAAACCGAGGAATCCTCTTACCTCACAGAGTTTGATAAGGTCAGGTAGGTGATAACTTATTGATCGGTGGAATCTGAGCATTAGAAACCGCACTGACTGGAAGAATGGGGAACTTTTATCCCTGACAGGAAACTTTTATTCACATTTTATCCTCCTTTTAAAATAGAGCAGTAGATGGGATGTCTGACCGTAGAGCCATTCATCCTCTTTGGGGGCTTCCAGAAAAAAAGTCAAGTGCAGTCACTTAGGGAATGAATGGATCAGTGGTCAAGTCGTACATGACGCTCTTTACTGATGGGGTTCAGAATTCGCATTCTGCAGATCGGTGTAGGTCCCAGCAGTTGGACCCCCACCAATCTATAACTTATCACTTATTATTTGGCCATGTTCACACATTCAGTATTCGGTCAGCATTTTACATCAGTATTTGTAGCAAAACCAGGAGAGGAACAATCAGAGGAAAAGTATAATAGAGACCATCACCACTTCTGCATTTATCACCCACTCCTTGTTTTGGATTACAAATACTGATGTGAATATACTGACTAAATACTGAACGTTGTGAACATGGCCTTAGAATAGGTGTTTACTTGTTTTCACCGTAGAACACCTGTAAGTGGATATTTGCTACTGTGTAATATCACAGAACAGGAGAGGGGTTAAACATCCAAGTATTTAATCTCTATTGGAAATCAAGAATCTTCCCTTATTGCTATCAGAGAGATCAAGTGACCTCCATACAAGACAATCCCCTATACCAAGCCCAATATTACCACATACAAGAGAAAACTACCCCCACACCTTGACCAGTAGAGAGACTTAGTTTTTTGGGCTACATTGTCTCCAGTGAAGGTTTTGAGATGGACCCGGTGAAAGTGCAGCTGTGCAGGAATGGCCTAGACCTATTGGTGTGAAATCAATACAGAGGTTTTTGGGGTTCGCCAATTATTATAGAAAATTCTTAAAATTTTTTTCTGTGATTCCCAAACCTCTGACCGATCTCACCAGGAAAGGTACTGATGGGGTTCAGTGGACTACGGAGGTCATTGAGGCTTTTGTGTTGCTAAAGGAGAGGTTCAGCTTGCTCCCATCCTTACGCAGCCTGATGTGACTAAACCATTTTTGGTTGAGGTTGATGCTTCTTCTGTGGGGGTCGGGCGGTGTTGTCTCAGGAAAAGACGGATGGAGTACATCCCTGTGCTTTTTTTTAAAAGAAATTTTCTGAGTCTGAACTAAATTATGATATCGGTAATCGGGAATTGTTGGCAATTAAACTCGCATTTGAACACTGGCGTCATTTTTTGGAGGGAGCGGAATTTCCCGTTTAAGTCTTCACCGATCATAAAAATCTGATCTACCTTGATGCTGCCAAACGCTTGAATGCCCCGTCAGGCTGGGGTGGGCACTGTTTTTCTCACGGTTTTAATTTTACCGTTACTTACAACCCCAGGTACTAAAAATGTTAAAGCTGATGCTTTGTCTCGCAGCTTTTCTCCTATGGTGGGTACTGAGGAGGAGGAGGAAAACTTCTTGCAAGAGGGGGTTGTTATTGCTGTTTTGGACTCTGTGTTGAGATTCTTAAAGCACAGGAAATGCCCATCTAACACGCCGCATGGGGGTTGTTTGTGCTGGTACCCTGAGGAGAGATTTATTTGTTAAATGTCATGATCTCGGTTGGCAGGTCACCCTGGAATCTCTGGGACCAAGAAAACTTGTGGGTCGCAGTTTTTGGTGGCCAGGATGGCAGAAGGAAGTCATTAAGTGGGTTTCGTCAATGCACTGTGTGTGCTAGATCTAAGTCTTTCATACTCCTGCTGCGGGGTTGCTTTGCCCTCTGGAGGTCCCTAGTGCACCTTGGACACATTTGGCTATGGACTTTATTACTGACCTTCCCCCCTCTGAGGATTTCACTGTCATCTGGGTGGTCGTGGGACCGTTTTAGCAAGATGTGTCACTTGGTTCCTTTCATCAAACTGCCCTGCGCTAAGACTCTCGCTAGGGGACCTAGTTTGTGGCTCGTTTTTGGCGCGCCTTTTGTGACAGGTTGGGAGTTCATTTGTCGTTTTCATCCGGATATCATCCTGAGTCTAATGGCCAGACAGAAAGGAAAAACCAGGATGTTGAGGCAGTTCTTGCGTTGTTTTGTGACTGATAGTCAAGAGGGGGGTCTGAGTTTCTGCCACTTGCTGAGTTTGCTTTAACCCCTTCACCCCCAAGGGTGGGTTTGCACGTTAATGGACCGGGCCAATTTTTACAATTCTGACCACTGTCTCTTATGAGGTTTAACTCTGGAACGCTTCAACGGATATTCGCGATTCTGAGTTGTTTTCTCGTGACATATTGTACTTCACGTTATTGGTAAAATTTCTTCGATAAAACTTGCGTTTATTTTTGAAAAAAAAAACGCAAATATGGCGAAATTTTTTAAAATTTTGCAATTTTCAAACTTTGAATTTTTATTCCCTTAAAACAGAGAAAATATGTCACACAAAATAGTTAAGAAATAACATTTCCCACATGTCTACTTTACATCAGCACAATTTTGGAACCAAAATTTTTTTTTGTTAGGAAGTTATAAGGGTTAAAAGTTGATCCAGCGATTTCTCATTTTACAACAAAATTTACAAAGACATTTTTTTTAGGGACACCTCTCATTTGAAGTCACTTTGAGGGGTCTATATGGCGAAAATACCCAAAAGTGACACCATTCTAAAAACTGCACCCCTCAAGGTACTCAAAACTACATTCAAGAAGTTTATTAACCCTTCAGGGCTTCACAGGAACTAAAGCAACGTTGGAAGGAAAAAATAATATTTAACTTTTTAGCCACAAAAATGATCTTTACAAACTTTTTTTTTATTTTCACAAGGGTAAAAGGAGAAAATGGACAGATAAAGTTGTTGTGCAATTTGTCCTGAGTACGCCAATACCCAATATGTGGGGAAAACACTGTTTGGGCACACGGCAGAGCTCGTAAGGGAAGGAGCGCCGTTTGACTTTTTCAAACTAAAATTGGCTGGAATTGAGATTGGACGCCATGTCGTGTTTGGAGTGCCCCTGATGCGCCTAAACAGTGGAAACCCCCACAAAGTGAACCATTTTGGAAATAACCCCTAAGGTCTTTCTAGATCTGTTGTGAGCCTTTGAAACCCCCAAGTGTTCACAAAGTTTATAATGCCGGGGTGTGAAAAAAAAAAAAAACTATTTTACAAAAATGTTTTTTAGTCCCAAATTTTTGAAATTTTCCCAAGGAAATTGGACCCAAAAGTTGTTTTCCAAATTTTTCTGGTACGCTGATACCCCTATGTGGGGGGGAAACTGTTTGGCGCACGGCAGGGTTGGAAAGGAAGTAGTTAACGTTTTGGAAATGCAGACGTTGATGGGGGTCATGTTCCCTTTGCAGTGCCCCAGATGAGCCTAAACAGTGGAAACCCCACAGGACCCCATTTTGGAAACTAGAACCCCTAAGGAACTTATTAGATCTTTGGTGAGCACTTTGAACCCCAAGTGTTCACACAAGTTTATAATGCCCGGGCATGAAAATAAAAAACCTATTTTTTTCCCACAAAAATTATCCTTTAGTCACAAATTTTTTTTATTTTCCCAGGGTAACAGGAAAATTGGCCACATAATTGTTGTAAATTTTGTCCGAGTACGTGTACCCATATGTGGGGGGGACCACTGTTTGGGCGCACGGCAGAGTCGGAATGGAAGGAGCCCATTTGATTTTTTTCCCAAACCAAAATTGGCTGGAATTGAGATTGGATGCCATGTTGATTTGGAGAGCCCCCTGATGGGCTAAACGGGAAACCCCCCAAATGACCCCTTTTGGGGAAAAACTAGACCCCAAGGAATTATTAGCTTTGGTGAGAAATTTTGACCCCAAGGTTCACACAAGTTTATAACGTAGAGCCGTAAAATTTTAAAAATCATATTTTTTCCACAAAAATGATTTTTCACCCAATTTTTTTTTTCCAAGGGTAACAAGACTCCCAAAGTTATTGTGCAATTTGTCCTGAGTGCGCTGTTACCCATATGTGGGGGTAAACCACTGTTTGGTGCATGGCAGGTTTGGAAGGGAAGGATGCCGTCTGACTTTTTCAAGCGAATTGGGCTGGAGCCATTGTCGTGTTTGGAGAGCTCTGATCTGCCTAAAACAGGGGGAACCCCCTAATGACATCTTTTGGAAACTAGCCCCCTCAAGGAATTATTAGTGTGTGGTGAGAATTTGAACCCCCAGGTGTTTCACTAAAGTTTATAACGTACAGCCGTAAAAAAAAAAATCCTTTTTTTTTTTTTTTACAAAATGATTTTTTTTCGCCCCAATTTTTTTATTTTCACAAGGTAACAGAAGAAATTGGAACCAAAAAGTTGTTGTCCAAATTTGCCCTGAGACGCTGATACCCAATATTGTGGGGGGAAAAATACTGTAGGGCACCGTTGGGGCTCGGAAGGGAGTAGTGCTTTTGGATTGCAGATTTTGATGGAATGGTTGGGGCGCATGTGCATTTGGAGAGCCCCTGATGTGCCTAAACAGTGAAACCCCAACAAGTGACCCCATTTTGGAAAATGCCCCCAACAAGGAATTATCTAGATGTGTGGTGAGCGTATGAAGCCCAGGTTCAAGAAGTTTATAAGTACAGCCGTAAAAAAAAAAAAATTTTATTTTTTTTGTACAAAAATGATATTTTCGCCCCCGTTTTTTTATTTTCCCAAGGGTTAACAGAAGAAATAGGGGGCAAATTGCCAATAAATCTTGGGGTCAGAGTACGTGTACCCCATAGTGGGGATAAAACTACTGTTTGGACGCATGGCAGGCTCAGAAGTGAAGGAGCCACCGTTTGACTTTTTCAACCGAATTTTGGTGGAATTTTGATCAGAGCCATGTAAATTTGGAGGCCCCCCATGTGCCTAAAAAGCGGAAACCCCAATTTAACTCCAACCTAACCCAAAACCCCCCCCAACCAGCCCCCCAACCCCAAACCTAACCCTAAACACCCCTAATCCCAACCTAACCCTAATCCTAATTTTTGCGCCACCCTAACCCCAATTTACCCCCAAAAACCCAACCCTAAAGGGAAAAGGGGGTAAAAACTTTTTTTTTAAATTTTTTTTTTTTCCCTAATAAGGGGGTAAAAGGGGGGTTGATTTACTATTTATAGCGGGTTTTCTGATTGGCGGGGTGTCACGCAAAAAAACGCTTTTTTTGCAAAAATAGTTTTTGCATCGCCAATTTTGAGGCTATTTTTTTGCAGATTTTTGGGCCCCGAGTATGTGAGGCTTATTTTTTCCCCGGGACGAGTTGAGTTTTTTTTGGGTCCCCTTTTTGGACGTGCATTTTTTGATCGCTTTTTATTTTCGATTTTTGGGGGGGTTAGAATGAAAAAAATCAGCAATTCATGAATTTCTTTTGGGGAGGCGTTTATACGTTGGTGTTAAATTGAAAAAGCGGTTTTTTTGGGGGCGTCGATTATGGCGATACCTCTTTTTTATCATTTTTTTAGTTTTGGGTTTTTTTTGAAAAAAAACAAAATTTTTTTTAAAAAAAAATTTTTTTTGCATCGCTTTATTCTGCGAGTTAATTTTTTTTTTTTTTGTGATGTTCTGTATGGCGACTCGTTTTTTTGGGGGAAAATGAGTTTTCAGCGGTTCTTTTTTTTTTATTTCGGTTTTTTTATGCGTGTTATTTCACTTTTTTTTTTTGGCGGGTATGTGATAAAGCTTTAAAATTTTTGCTTTTTTTCTTTTTTTTTAAAGGGGGTTTTAAAGGGGTTAAATAGGGGTCAGTTTTTTAGGGGGGTCGTTCGGACGCGGCGTACCAAAAAATTTTTTTTTTTATTCTTTGTTTTTTTTTATTTAAAGGGGGAAGAAATGAAAATTTTTTGGGGAATTTTTTTTTTTTTTTTAATTTTTTTGGGGTTTTTTTTTTAAAAATGTTTTTTTTTTTTTTTTAATTTTTTTTTTTTGTCCCAGGGTGGGACATCATGTATTTTATCAGTCGTGGTGTGACAGTGTGCCAGCATCTGTCACACCAGCGATCGTCAAGCAGTGCAGCGGTTTCAGTGCCGTTTGAGGCATGAGGAAGCGCCCCCCTCCGGATGCGGCGCCATCTTAATCCGGGCCCTGGGAGGGGGGAAACCCCAGAACGCGGTCACATCGCGCTGCTCTGGGGTCTCAGGGGGGCGCCAGGGGCCCCCCCCCTGCGCGTCCCCCCCTGCCCCCGTACACCGCGATCATGTTTTTTCCGGTGTGCAGGGTTAATGTGCGGGAGCGGTCCGTGACGTCCTGACACACAGTTTTGGGTGTCAGCTGTGAT
>JARQOD010003158.1:26964-68267 GCA_033576555.1 Oophaga sylvatica | reverse complement strand
TGCTCAAAAATGGTACAAATAAAAACGTCAACTCGTCCCGCAAAAAATAAGACCTCTCATGACTCTGTGGGCCAAAATATGCAAAAATTATAGCTCTCAAAATGTGGTGATGCAAAAAACTATTTTTTGCAATAAAAAGCGTCTTTTAGCTGCCAATCATAAAAACCCGCTATAAATAGTAAATCAAACCCCCCTTTATCACCCCCTTAGTTAGGGAAAAATAATAAAATTAAAAAAATGTATTTATTTCCATTTTCCCGTTAGGGTTAGGGTTGCGGCTAAAGTTAGGGTTAGGGTTGGCGCTAACGTTAGTATTAGGGTTAGGGTTGGCGCTAACGTTAGGATTAGGGTTGGGATTAGGGTTATGGGTGTGTTAGGGTTAGGTTTGTGGTTAGGGTTGGGACTAGGGTTATTGGTGTTTGGGGTTAGGGTTGGAGTTAGAATTGGGGGTTTCTGCTGTTTAGGCACATCAGGGGCTCTCGAAATGTGACATGGCGTCTGATCTCAATTCCAGCCAATTCTGCGTTGAAAAAGTCAAATGGTGCTCCTTCACTTCTGAGCTCTGCCATGCGCCCAAACAGTAGTTTACCCCACATATGGGGTATCAGCGTACTCTGGACCACAAGAGTTATTGTGCAATTTGGCCTATTTCTCCTGTTACCCTTGGGAAAATAAAAAACTGGGGGCGACAAAATCATTTTTGTAAAAAAAAAAATTATTTTTTTGTTTTTACGACTGTATGTTATAAAACTTCTGTGAAGTACTTGGGGCTTCATAGCGCTCACCACACTTCTAGATAAGTTCCTTGTGGGGTCTATTTTCCAAAATGGGGTCACTTGTGGGGGGTTTCCACTGTTTAGGCGCATCAGGGGCTCTCCAAATGCGACATGATGCCCCCAGACCATTCCATCAAAGTCTGCAATCCAAAACGTCACTACTTCCCTTCCGAGCCCCGACGTGTGCCCATACAGTAGTTTTCTCCCACATATTGGGTATCAGCGTACTCAGGACAATTTGGACAACAACTTTTGGGGTCCAATTTCTCCTGTTACCCTTGTGAAAATAAAATATTGGGGGCGAAAAAATCATTTTTGTAAAAAAAAAAAGGATTTTTTATTTTTACGGCTGTACGTTATAAACTTCTGTGAAGCACTTCGGGGTTCAAAGTGCTCACCACACATCTAGATAAGTTTCTTGTGGGGTCTATTTTCCAAAATGGGGTCACTTGTAGGGGGTTTCCACTGTTTAGGCGCATCAGGGGCTCTCCAAATGCGACATGACTCCCCCAGACCATTCCATCAAAGTCTGCAATCCAAAACGTCACTACTTCCCTTCCGAGCCCCGACGTGCGCCCATACAGTAGTTTACTCCCACATATTGGGTATCAGCATACTCAGGACAAATTGGACAACAACTTTTGGGGTCCAATTTCTCCTGCTACACTTGTGAAAATAAAATATTGGGGGCTAAAAAATCATTTTTGTAAAAAAAAAAAAGATTTTTTTATTTTACGGCTGTACGTTATAAACTTCTGTGAAGCACTTTGGGGTTCAAAGTGCTCACCACACATCTAGATAAGTTCCTTGAGGGGTCTAGTTTCCAAAATGGTGTCATTTGTGGGGGGTTTCCACTGTTTAGGCAGATCAGGAGCTCTCCAAACACGACATGGCATCCAGCCAATTCTGCGTTGAAAAAGTCAAACGGCGCTCCTTCCCTTCCAAACTCTGCCATGCACCCAAACAGTGGTTTACCCCCACTTATGGGGTATCAGCGCACTCAGGACAAATTGCACAATAACTTTTGGAGTCTTGTTTCCCTTGGGAAAATAAAAATTGGGGTGAAAAGATCAATTTTGTGGAAAAAATATAATTTTTTAATTTTACGGCTCTACGTTATAAACTTGTATGAAGCACTTGGGGGTTCAAATTGCTCACCAAAGATCTAGATAAGTTCCTTAGGGGGTCTAGTTTCCCAAATGGGGTCACTTGTGGGGGGTTTCCACTGTTTAGGCACATCAGGGGCTCTCCAAATACAACATGGCGTCCAATCTCAATTCCAGACAATTTTGGTTGGAAAAAGTCAAATAGTGCTCCTTCCATTCCGAGCTCTGCCATGCGCCCAAACAGTGGTTCCCCCCCACATATGGGGTATCAGCGTACTCAGGACAAATTGGACAACAAATTTTGTGGTCCAATTTCTCCTGTTACCTATGGGAAAATAAAAAATTAGTGACTAAGAGATAATTTTTGTGGGAAAAAAATAGGATTTTTTATTTTCATGCCCGGGCATTATAAACTTGTGTGAAGCACTTGGGGGGTTCAAAGTGCTCACCAAAGATCTAGATAAGTTCCTTAGGGGTCTAGCTTCCAAAATGGGGTCACTTGTGGGGGGTTTCCACTGTTTAGGCTCATCTGGGGCACTACAAACGGAACATGACCCCCATCAATGTTTGCATTCCAAAACGTTACTGCTTCTTTTCCAAGCCCTGCCGTGCGCCCAAACAGTTTCCCCCCCCACATATGGGGTATCAGCGTACTCAGGACAAATTGGACAACAAGTTTTGGGGTCCAATTTCCTTGGGAAAAATCAAAAATTTGGGACTAAAAAATCATTTTTGTGGAAAATTGTTTTTTTTTTTTTTTCACACCCAGGCATTATAAACTTTTGTGAAACACTTTGGGGTTCAAAGTGCTCACAACAGATCTAGATAAGTTCCTTAGGGGGTCTAGTTTCCAAAATGGTGTCACTTGTGGGGGGTTTCCACTGTTTAGGCGTATCAGGGGCTCTCCAAACACGACATGGCGTCCAATCTCAATTCCAGCCAATTTTAGTTTGAAAAAGTCAAACGGCGCTCCTTCCCTTACGAGCTCTGCCGTGTTCCCAAACAGTGGTTTTCCCCCACATATGGGGTATTGGCGTACTCAGGAGAAATTGCACAACAACTTTATCTGTCCATTTTCTCCTTTTACCCTTGTGAAAATAAAAAAAATGTTTGTAAAAGATCATTTTTTTGGCTAAAAAGTTAAATAATAATTTTTTCCATCCACGTTGCTTCAGCTCCTGTGAAGCACCTGAAGGGTTAATAAACTTCTTGAATGTAGTTTTGAGTACCTTGAGGGGTGCAGTTTTTATAATGGTGTCACTTTTGGGTATTTTCTGCCATATAGACCTGTCAAAGTGACTTCAAATGTGAGGTGGTCCCTAAAAAAATGGCTTTGTAAATTTTGTTGTAAAAATGAGAAATCACTGGTCAACTTTTAACCCTTCTAATTTCCTAACAAAGAAAAATTTTGGTTCCAAAATTGTGCTGATGTAAAGTAGACATGTGGGAAATGTTATTTCTTAACTATTTTGTGTGACATATTTATCTGTTTTAAGGGAAAAAAAATTCAAAGTTTGAAAATTGCAAAATTTTTAAAATTTTCGCCATATTTGCGTTTTTTTCAAAAATAAACGCAAGTTATATCGAAGAAATTTTACCACTAACATGAAGTACAATATGTCACGAGAAAACAATCTCAGAATCGCGAAGATCCGTTGAAGCGTTCCAGAGTTATAACCTCATAAAAAGACAGTGGTCAGAATTGTAAAAATTGGCCCGGTCATTAACGTGCAAACCACCCTTGGGGGTGAAGGGGTTAATAATTGATAGTTGTCTAATTGACAGCTCTCAATTATTAACCTGGCTTAAAGTCACCTTTCAATAGCAAGGTGGCTTTACGATACGATACGATACGATACACTTTATTGATCCCGGGGGGAAATTACAGTATTACAGCAGCAATACAAACAGCAGTACATAAAATATTACATAAAATAGGACACAAAATACATAAAATAGGACACAAATCTTGCACAGGTGTACCAACATTACATAATAAATAAAAGTGTGTAGTTCAGGTATATATAAGATAATGTTAATTGACATTAGTACACCAGCCATCAGTCATTATTTTCTACCACCCTTAGGAAATTATTATACATCCCCATAGCAGTAGGTACAAACGATTTCCTGAATTTCTCCTTCTTCCACCTTAGTAGGATTAGACGGCTGCTGAATGTGCTCTTCTGATTCAAGAACAGCTCGTATAGTGGGTGTGTGTTATTGTTCATTATTGCCCTACACTTCTTCTGAATTCTATCCTCCAATACCTCCTCAAAAGAGTCAAGATGGAGGCCAACAGCTGCGCTTGCCTTCTTGATAAGTTTGTTGAGTTTATTAGCGTCAGCTACTCGCACACTACTGCCCCAGCAAATGATAGCAAAAAAGATGGCGCTTGCTACAACGGACTGGTAGAACATCTCCAGCATTTTACTGCACACATTGAACGACCTGAGCTTCTGCAGAAAGTACAGTCTGCTCATTCCCTTCTTGTAAACCTTTTCTGTATGACACCTCCAATCGAGTTTACTGTCAAGGTGAACCCCCAAATATTTGTAGCTCTCAACAATGTCAACCTCCTGGCCAGCAATGGTGATTGGTATGTAATCTTCCTTTTTCCTTCTATAACTCACCACCATCTCCTTGGTTTTCTTTACATTTAGTTCTAGACAGTTAGTCTGACACCAATCCACAAAGTCAGAAACCACCCTTCTATATTCCTCCTCCCCCCGGCCCCCCACAATGCCCCCTACAATCACGGAGTCATCTGAGAATTTTTGGAGGTGACAAAAATCAGATTTATACTGAAAGTCAGCTGTATACAATGAGAAGAGGAAGAGTGACAGCACTGTACCTGAGGGGCTCCCACACTGCTCCGTACACTGCCAGATACCACCTCCCCCATCCTTACAAACTGCGGCCTGTCTGTCAGGTAGTCACTTATCCAGTTCTCCATCCCCTCATCTACCGCCATAGCAGTCAACTTATTATGTAGTAAGAGCGGCTTACTACATTATTAACCCATTATTAACCCATTCACGACCGCTACAGGGCAATGGGAATAGACCGGCAAAGTGCCAGAAAGGGCACATCTAATTATAGATTTGCCTTTTCTAGGGTGGCTGGGGGCAGATGTTAGTAGCCAAGGGGGGCACAAAATAAATGCACCCTCCCTAGGCTATAATTATCTGACCCCACTCGCTGGCTTTGTCTGTCTGGTTGAGAAAATACAGCGGGAGCCCACGCATTTTTTTACAACTAATTTACACCTTTAATTAACCCCTACATGTGTGAAATTTTGCACACATATTGTTAGGGTCTGCGGAACGCACCTAATAGATATAGTAGAGAGGTGCGTTCGCAGCCTGGGGTCCACCGGGCAGGCGAAGCCCGCTGCTAGTAAGATGGCGAAAGTAGCGAACACTGTTATCCCGCAGAGTCGCTAAAATAAACGCCGTAGTGCGCTGTGGCAGTAAGTGCGAACTCTGTTAATCCCCAGAGCCGCTAACGGTAATGGCACAGCGCTATATGGCGATAGGTGTGAACTCACTTAGCTTCTGTGAGACGCAAAGTAAAACACTAGGGCGCTGAACCAGCGTTATAAAGCGAACCCTGTTGCATCACAGAGCCGCTGAGAAAAAGACTGTGTCCTGTTAACACCACAGGGATACACAGATAACTGCTGTGCGGATAGCAGTCCGTGATCATGCAGACAGCAACGCAATCAAGCAATCTCCTCACCGGAGAAGCCGATATTCTAGGGGCTTATTTCAGCCAAGCCCTAACCACTTGCACTCAAATCTCCTCACCGGAGGTGCCGGTATTCTAGGGGCTTATTTCAGCCGAGCCCTAACCACATGCGTGCATGATCACACTCGCGCAAAGCACATAATGCATTTGATACTAGCGCATGGCGGCCCAGCCATGCCACCCTTTTGTAGCAACAGCTACAGGACCTGCCAGAAACAAGGACCAATGAAACTGTTCCAGAACACCAGTAGACACAGGAGCTGCTGCAGTACCTGAGCATGTGACCCTGATCTCCAATGAGAAATCTCACCCTGGGCATGCTCAGAAGGGGAAAACAAGGAGTTTATCCTAAACACGTCTGCTCGCCGCTAACCAGTACTGGCCACAATAGCAGAGACTGGAGAGGCAGCAGTAAGCCTCTGCACACTGTTAGACTGGGCGAGACGCTGGGACCGACGTCTAAGCTGAGCAGAGTCCACTGCGGCCGGAGACGGATGGGAGACCGCAGCCGGGATGGCTCGAGATTCCCCTTGTGCAGAAGCGGGAACTCGACACCTAACATTACCCCCCCTCCTAGGGACCCTTTCTCTGAGCCTCGCTACACTCAAAGGCAGCGATGAGCTGCGGAGCATGAACATGCTCGGCAGGCTCCCAGGACCTATCCTCAGGCCCATAACCCCTCCAATCCACAAAAAAAATTTTTTTGCCCCATACCACCTTGCACCCTACAATGGCGTTCACCTTGTAGTCGTCCGAAGACAAACCAGACGTCCCGGCATATGACTCAGGCAACCGGGAGATGACCACGTGTTTTAGGAGGGACACATGGAAGGTGTCGGAGATACCAAGGCGAGGCGGAAGGGCCAAACGGTAAACCACAGGGTTCACCTGCTCAAGAACCTTGAAGGGACCCAAATAGCGGGGTGCCAACTTAGTGGATTCCACCCGTAGCCTGATGTTTCGGGCGGAGAGCCACACTAGGTCGCCAGGATCAAATGTCGGAGCGGGACGCCAATGGGCATCGGCAGAAGACCTCATCCTTTCCTTGGAAGCCTGAATGGCATCCTGGGTGCGGTTCCATATGTCCCGTGCCTCCACAGCCCAGTCTGCCACCCTGGAGTCGGCAGAAATCACGGCATGGGCACTGGTACCCGCAGATGCTGGCTGTAATTTAGGAGGAATGTGGTCTGTCCGGTGGAGTCAGCCACAGCATTGTTTAGCGCGAACTCCGCCCACGGGATCAAGGATGCCCAGTCATCCTGCCTGGCAGAGACAAAATGTCGCAAGTAGGTGACCAAGGTCTGGTTGGCCCTCTCTACCAACCCATTCGACTCGGGATGATATGCAGAGGAGAGGTTCAACTCAATGCAGAGTAGATGACACAACTCTCTCCAGAACCAAGACGCTAATTGGGGACCTCGATCGCTGACGATCTTGTCTGGCATACCGTGTAGACGGAAGATGTGTCTAATAAATAATGCTGCCAAGGCCCGTGCAGAAGGTAACCGTGGTAGCGGCACTAAGTGAACCATTTTGGAGAAGTGGTCGGTGATCACCCAAATGATCGTGCAACCCCGAGACTTGGGTAAGCCCACCACAAAGTCCATCCCGACCATCTCCCATGGCCTGTCTGCCACAGGCAAAGGAAAAAGTAACCCAGCTGGCCGTTGTCGAGGGGACTTGTTCCTGGCGCAGGAGACACACGCCTGAACATACTCCCTGACGTCACGGACCATATGTGGCCACCAGTATGTCCTTGCCAATAATTCAGTTGTCCTCCTTGCCCCAAAGTGTCCACCCACCCTGGACGAGTGTGCCCAAGAGAGTACCTCCGGTCGCAAATTAGTGGGCACAAAAGTCTTGCCCGGAGGCACAGACTCTTGTGGAACCGGGGCTACAGTTCTCAGGCTCTCTTTGGGGACAATAAGCCAAGGCTCCTCATCCTCCTCCTCTGATGACACTAAGGAGCGAGAGAGAGCGTCGGCCCGAACATTTTTCTCACCGGAGAGAGAAAATGGAGGGTGAAGTGGAACCGAGAGAAGAATAGGGACCATCTGGCCTGGCGAGAGTTTAGCCGCTGAGCTGTTTGCAAATATACCAAGTTTTTGTGGTCAGTGAAGACTTGGAAGGGAAAACGAGCCCCCTCCAGAAGATGTCTCCACTCACAGAAGGCCAACTTCATAGCCAGCAACTCCCTGTCCCCAATGAATAATTCCTCTCTGCTGGTGTAAAGGTCTTAGAAAAGAAGAAGCAGGGATGCTTCCGACCTTGAGCATCCTTTTGATAAAGGACTGCTCCAGCACCAACAGAAGAGGCGTCCACCTCTAAAATAAACAGCTTATCAACATCAGGGCGATGTAATATGGGAGCACTGGCAAAATGCGACTTGATGGAAGAGAACGCATTGAAGACCTCCTCAGACCACAACTTGAGATTTGCTCCCTTCTTGGTGAGGGCTACCAAGGGAGCTACCAAAGTCGAGAAATGGGGAATGAACTGGCGATAATAATTAATGAACCCCATAAAGCGCTGCACCGCTTTAAGAGAATGGGGTTCTTGCCAGTCCATTACAGCCTGTACATTGGCAGGATCCATAGCCAATCCCTGGGCAGAGACGATATAGCCCAGGAAAGGTAAGGACTCCTGCTCAAACACACATTTCTCCAGCTTGGCATAGAGGGAGTTTGCCCGTAAGAGGTCGAAGACTTTGTTGACATCCCTCAGGTGAGAGTCTATATCTGGTGAAAAGATGAGAATATCATCCAGATAGACTACTACAGAGGTGGAGAGCATATCCCGGAAGATATCATTGACAAAGTCTTGGAAAACAGCGGGAGCATTAAAGAGCCCGAAGGGCATCACCAGGTATTCATAATGCCCATCCCTGGTATTAAAAGCTGTTTTCCACTCGTCCCCCTCACGGATGCGAATTAGGTTATAGGCACCACGTAGATCAAGCTTGGTAAATACTCTTGCTCCTTGGAGCCTATCAAAGAGCTCAGAAATTAGGGGCAATGGGTACTTATTCTTGACGGTGATGGCGTTAAGACCCCTGTAGTCAATACATGGATGTAATTCTCCATTCTTCTTTTGCACAAATAAGAACCCCGCCCCTGCTGGTGACACCGACTTCCTAATGAACCCTCTTGCCAGATTCTCCTGAATATACTGGGACATGGCCTCCGTCTCAGGAAGCGAAAGGGGGTAGATTCTCCACCGAGGAGGTTCTGCTCCAGGCAAGAGATCAATAGGACAGTCGTAGGGGCGATGAGGTGGAAGAGTCTCCGCCGC
Source organism: Oophaga sylvatica (assembly GCA_033576555.1). NCBI lineage: Eukaryota > Metazoa > Chordata > Amphibia > Anura > Dendrobatidae > Oophaga > Oophaga sylvatica. Next base: position 59,344 of record JARQOD010003158.1, on the reverse strand, counting down.
CTTCTTGGAGAAAACGTCTGCATATGACCAATAACACTGAGGAAGAGAAGTGAGATCTACGGGTATCTCTGTGGTGGTGACCTGAACGCACTCCCTGACACACCTGCCTCTACATGAATCACCCAACCCAGTATCCTCCCAGAGGACCACTCAATATGGGGAGAGTGGTAAAGGAGCCAAGGTACTCCCAGCAACATCTCGTCTATTCCCTCGGGCAGGACAAGAAAATAAATACTCTCCTGATGGGAAGGGGACATAGATAAAGTTAGAGGGATAGTCTGGTGGGTGATTTGTGAGGGCAGAGTTGATCCATTCACTACTCGCACAGTCACCGGTTTGGCGAGCATGACCAGAGGTATAGTGTGGCGGAGAGCAAATGCAGAGAACATGAAATTCCCCTCGGCTCCAGAATCCACACAGAGCTCGGCGGTGAGCGTGGATGGACCTACAGTAATTGTCCCCTTAAAGGACAACTTGGTGGAAAATGCCGCAGTGTCTAGTGAACCTCCTCCCAAGGAACATTTTCCCGACCGCTGTGGACATTTGTTGGCATAATGTCCTAACTGCTGGCAGATGTTACAGACCACGGGTACTCGAGCGGCCCGGGACTTAGGTCCTACTCGAGAAACCTCAATGGCCTCATGGGAGTCGGGCGCCTGGCTGGAAGATTCTAGAGGTCTGGTGAAGGTGGGAGCCAGCCGAAACCTCTGCCTACACTGGGACCGCTCCAACCTCCGCTCGTGAAAACGGAGATCGATGCGGGTAGATATGGCGATAAGCTTCTCCAGTGTGGCGGGAATCTCCCTGGTAGCCAAGGCGTCTTTCACATGGCCCGCTAGTCCTCTCAAAAACACAGGAATGAGGACTTTATCCGGCCAGTCCAACTCCGAGGACAGAGTCCGAAAATGGACAGCAAAACAGCTGACCAAGGACGATCCCTGTGAACTTGCCAGAAGTTGGAGCGCGGCATCGTGGGTAACCTGAGGTCCTAGAAAGACTTTTAGAGCCTCCAGAAAACGAGGAGCACTCCGCACCACACGGTCGTCACGCTCCCACAGCGGGGTGGCCCACTCCAACGCTCTGCCCGACAGAAGAAATATTACAAAGCCCACTTGTGCCAGATCCGTGGGGAAACATGCAGCCAGAAGCTCGAGTTGTATAGAGCACTGACTCATGAATCCCCGACATTGCTTGCTATCACCAGCAAACTTGTCTGGAAGTGGGAGGTGGGATATTGTGGGGGCAGAGGTGGCAATGGACACACTGGCTGCAGCCACGCTAGCAGCCTGAACAGCGACTGCGGTAACATCCACAGCTGAGGTTGTGTGCTCAAGAGCCTCCAACCTACCCTCCAGCCACTGGATGTCCCGCAGTAGACGTTGGTCATCCGCCATTTTACTAGCCAGACCCTGGCGCTAGTATTATGTTAGGGTCTGCGGAACGCACCTAATAGATATAGTAGAGAGGTGCGTTCGCAGCCCGGGGTCCACCGGGCAGGCGAAGCCCGCTGCTAGTAAGATGGCGAAAGTAGTGAACTCTGTTATCCCGCAGAGTCGCTAAAATAAACGCTGTAGTGCGCTGTGGCAGTAAGTGCGAACTCTGTTAATCCCCAGAGCCGCTAACGGGAATGCACAGCGCTATATGGCGATAGGTGCGAACTCAATTAGCTTCAATGAGCCGCAAAGTAAAACGCTAGGGCGCTGAACCAACGTTATAAAGCGAACCCTGTTGCGTCACAGAGCCACTGAGAAAAAGACTGTGTCCTGTTAACACCACAGGGATACACAGATAACTGCTGTGCGGATAGCAGTCCGTGATCATGCAGACAGCAACGCAATCAAGCAATCTCCTCACCGGAGAAGCCGGTATTCTAGGGGCTTATTTCAGCCAAGCCCTAACCACTTGCACTCAAATTCTCTCACCGGAGGTACCGGTATTCTAGGGGCTTATTTCAGCCGAGCCCTAACCACATGTGTGCATGATCACACTCGCGCAAAGCACATAATGCATTTGATACTAGCGCATGGCGGCCCAGCCATGCCACCCTTTTATAGCAACAGCTACAGGACCTGCCAGAAACAAGGACCAATGAAACTGTTCCAGAACACCAGTAGTCACAGGACCTTCCTGGCGGACCAATAGGAGCTGCTGAAGTACCTGAGCATGTGACCCCTGATCTCCAATGAGAGATCTCACCCTGGGCATGCTCAGAAGGGGAAAACAAGGACTTTATCCTAAACACGTCTGCTCGCCGCTAACCAGTACTGGCCACAATAGCAGAGCCTGGAGAGGCAGCAGTAATCCTCTGCACACTGTTAGACTGGGTGAGACGCTGGGACTGACGTCTAAGCTGAGCAGAGTCCACTGCGGCTGGAGACGGATGGGAGACCGCAGCCGGGATGGCTCGAGATTCCCCTTGTGCAGAAGCGGGAACTCGACCCCTAACACATACACTCATGTAATTGTTAGTGAAAACCATATATCAAACTACATGAAATGACATGGTTAACTGTATGTAAACCATGTGTCATTTCATGTCGGGTCTGTAATTTCACAAAAGCCGGCAATTGAATTAACGGCTATTATACTATGTAGAAGTGTATGAACTATAAATATATATATATATGTCTCACAATGACATGTGTATATATGCAGAGTTGTGAGCTGTCAGTGTGATTTCACAGTAGCCGGGGATGATTTGCCGGCTTTTCAAAGGACACTGGTGTGTATAAATCGAACAGCACTCGCATGGTGCGAGTGCTGTCCAATTTTTTATCGCATTCATTGACTTGCATTAGCGATTATCATGCCAAAATCGCTGCAAATCGCAGCATGCTGCGATTTTTTTCTCAGACCGAATTCAGCTGAGAAAAAAATCGCAAATGAGAAGTCCCCTATTGAATAACATTGGTCCGATTGCAATCCGATCTTTTATCGGCTTGCAATCGTCCGTTTTTGTCTCCAGTGAGTATGAGCCCTAAGAGTTAATAAACTTCTTGAATGTGGTTTTGAGTGCCTTGAGGGGTGCAGTTTTTAGAATGGTGTCACTTTTGGGTATTTTCTGCCATATAGGCTCCTCAAAATGACTTCAAATGTGAGGTGGTCTCTAAAAAAATGTTTTTGTAAATTTTGTTGTAAAAATGAGAAATCGCTGGTAAAATTGTAACCCTTATAACTTCCTAACAAAAAAAAAATTTGTTTCCAGAATTCTGATGTAAAGTAGACATGTTGGAAATGTTATTTATTAACTATTTTCTGTGACATATTTCTCTGTTTTAGAGGGAATAAAAATTCAAAGTTTGAAAATTGCAAAATTTTCAAAATTTTTGCCATATTTCCCTTTTTTTATAAAATAAATGCAAATTATATCAAAGAAATTTTACCACTACCACGAAGTACTATATGTCACGAGAAAACAATCTCAGAATCGCAAAGATCCGTTGAAGTTTTCCATAGTTATAACCTCATAAAGAGACAGTGGTCAGAATTGTAAAAATTTGCCCTGTCATTAAAGTGCAAACAACCCACGAGGGTAAATGGGTTAAAAATATTAAAAAAATATAAAAGTTCAAATCACCCCCATTTGCCCCATTCAAAATAAAACAATAAAAAATACAAATATTTGGCATTGTCGCATTCAGAATTGCCCGATCTATCAAGCTATAAAAAGGTTTAAAATTTATCCAATCGGTAAACATTGTAGCGAAAAAAAAGTCAAAATGCCAGAATTATGTTTTTTTGGTCACCACAAGATTGCATTAAAATGCAATAATGGGCGATCAAATGTTTGTATCCACACTAAAATAGTGTCATGAAAAACATTAGCTTGACATGCAAAAAATAAGCCCTCACCCAGCCCCAGATGCTACGGGTCTCGGATAGTGTTGAGCATTCCGATACTATCGGGTATATCGGGTATCGGCCGCCATTACCCGGCAATTGAATCAGAGGCTATTTTACTATGTAGAAGTGTATGAACTATAAATATATGTATATATATATATATGTCACAATTACATGTATATATATATATATATGTATTCTGTGTGTGCATATTTAGTGTTTACAAGGAAAGAAATGTTTTTTTTTAGTTCCGATATTTCTGTCCCATAGACTTGCATTGGATTTCCGGTATCGGAATCGGGTATCGCAGACACTTTTTGGGTATCGGCGATACCCATTCCGATCCGATACTTCTTGATATCGGAAAGTATCGCTCAACTCTAGTCTCGGAAAATGACACAATTTTTTTTTTTTAACAAACTTTGGATATTTTTCACCATTTAAATAAAAAACAACCTAGACATTTTTGGTGTCTACGAACTTGTAATGACCCGGAGAATCATAATGGCAGGTCAATTTTAGCATTTGGTGAACATGATAAAAAAAATCCAAAAAAACAGTTGTGGAATTGCACTTTTTTGCAATTTCACCTCACTTGGAATTGTTTTACCGCTTTTGAGTACACAATATGGTAAAACCAATGGTGTTATTCAAAAGTACTACACATCCGACAGAAAACAAGCCCTCAAATGGCCATATTGATGGAAAATTAAAAAAGTTATGGCTCTGGGAAGAAGAGCTGCGACATGAAGGGTTTAAAAAAGGCTGGAATTTTGAACAGGGCTTGTCTTGTGACCGTTGTGGATTGCGGAGGATTCATTGGACTACGACAGACTGGCATGGGATTTTAAAATGGTGAAAGAGGGTGTCTAGATTTTTTTTGTTAAAATAAATGACTTTTCTGTGTGCGATTATTGATTTTTACTTGGGTTAGTAATGCTGACCGACACCTCTCCATTACTAACCCCAGGGCTTAGTATAAGTGGCAGCTGCTGTCATCAATCCCTAAATCCATTACCCTGATTGCTACCACACCAAGGCAATAGGGAACAGCTGAGACAAGGCTCCAGAATTGGTGCATCTAATGTTCTGTGGAGACTGAGGTCTGGCATTTTTAGGCTGGGAAGGGGCCAATACCCAAGACACTTCCCAGCCTGATAATATCAGCCCACAGCTTTCTGCTTTGCCTTAGCTGGTTAGTAAAAATATAGGCTACTCTATGACTTTTATTTATTCCTTGAAAGCTTCTGGATTTCTTATGGTTATTTCTCTATATCTGTATCTATCTATCTATCTATCTATATATCTATCTATCTATCTATCTATCTATCTATCTATCTATCTATATCGCTATCTATCTCTTTAACTAAGCATTTTTAGCACTTTTAGGTTATTGGAGTTCCCAGCTGCTGGGATAACCTGTGAACTAAGATTATCAGAGTTCCCAACCTCCATGTGTTCCAGCAGCGGGGAACTCTAGTAACCTAAAAGTCTCCCTTCAAGGCTTCCTCAATTTTTCCAGACCTCACAGCTGCCGGTAGACTCAGTGTCTGTGAATGCCGGTAACTTTAACGTCTTAAACCTTAATCTTAAAGGTTACCAGAGTTCACAGACATTTGGTCTTGCGGCAGCTGTGAGGCCCAGAAACCTTAAGGGAGCCTTTAAGGTGCTGGCACACCTGGAGGCTATGAACTAAGGTTACCAGAGATTACTGCCTCTGGGTGTTCCAGCAGCTGGGAATTCCAGTAACCTTAAAGTCTACCCCTTTAAAGCTCCCATAAGGTTAATGGACCTCACAGTCGCTGGCTCACACAGAGCGCAGTCTGGCAGTCCTCATTTTCCGGCGGAATCACTGTAGTAAGTCAGATTGCGCTATGCATGATAATGTGGCAGCGCAGTCAGCCATTGAGTTATATAGGGAGCATGCCAAATTCTCACTGTTATAGAAGCTGTACACTGACTACTTCACATTGTATCAAATTGTCAAATCTGCAATGCTGTCCATGAAAAGATATAAAATATTTACAAAAAAGTCAGGAGTGTACTCACTTTTATGAAATATTATGTATTATATATATATATATATATATATATACTGTTATGCTGTATATAAAAAGTGATGGAATTTATAATAGTGATGGGCGAGCATTAAAATGTTCAGGTGCTCGTTACTTGAATCAAGCGGAGGCCAATATCTTGGATAATGCAGACTGAAGTAATGTACTGTAACATCAATAATGTTTCCATGGTAGCAGAGTAGCATTTCTAAGGAGAAAGTTAAAAAAAATGTAGCCACAAATCAGTTTTATTTGTTGCTGCTGCAGTGTAATATTTTGTCTTGGTAACTGAGATACAACATCATTAATTGTTCAGCACATTTTATATTGTCACTTGCTGTACCTCTTCTAATTTAACTGAAATCAAATTGTGATACCATCGAAAAGCTTATTGAAAGATAATAATAATTAGAAAATTAGAAGTGAGTCATGTTAGTTTTATAATATTTATGCTGCTTTCATTTGTTGAGGGTTCTGCTTCATAGCACCACCATGTGGAACATAAAAGGATATTGTACCAGAAGCAGCAACACTCCAGTCCATGTACTGTCTGGCATCTGTAGAATGTAAGCCCGAAAGGGCAGGGTCCTCTCCCCTCTGTATCAGTCTGTCATTGTTAGTTTGTGTACTGTAAGTGATACCTGTAATTTGTATGTAACCCCTTCTCATGTACAGCACCATGGAATCAATGGTGCTATAGAAATAAATAATAACAATAATAATAATAATAAATTGTGTTTTTAATAGAGCATACATAAGCTGCTGACCAATGTAGCACAGGTTTTGGTAGAACGGGGCTTTGGGCTCTAAAAATTGGTCACAACACAACTTACCATATTTTTTGGACTACTGTATAAGATGCACTTTTTTCCTCCAAAAATGTGGAGGAAAATGGGAGGTGCATCTTATAGTCTGGATGTACTCTGGCTCAGAGCTCTGGCTGTTGGGTGGAGGAGCTGCAGCGGTGGAGCAGTGGGTCACAGAAGGCAGGAGCTGGTGGCTGCTGATAACGCTTGTGCCCACAGCCAAAAGAAATGAATATTAACTGCATTCCATGCCCATGGGCGTGGAGAACAATGAATATTCATTTCTCTTTAATCGAGGACATGCTGCTAGTCTCAGCAGCTGGCTTCCAGCATCTGCCAGGCATTTGCGTGTCCACACTACTTAAGGCAATGAATATTTCCTGCTCTCCACTCCCATAGGCATGGAATGCAGTGAATATTAATTTTCTTTAGTAGCAGCACACATTAACGCCTGGCAGCTGCACGAAGCCAGCGGCTGCGGCTAACACTGTGGCCGCTATTAACCCCTTCACCCCCAAGGGTGGTTTGCACGTTAATGACCGTGCCAATTTTTACAATTCTGACCACTGTCTCTTTATGAGGTTATAACTCTGGAACGCTTCAACGGATCTTCGCAATTCTGAGACTGTTTTCTCGTGACATATTGTACTTCACGTTAGTGGTAAAATTTCTTCCATATAACTTGCGTTTATTTTTGAAAAAAAACGCAAATATGGCGAAAATTTTGAAAATTTAGCAATTTTCAAACTTTGAATTTTTATTCCCTTAAAACAGAGAAATATGTCACACACAAAATAGTTAAGAAATAACATTTCCCACATGTCTACTTTACATCAGCACAATTATGGAACCAAATTTTTTTTTTCTTAGGAAATTATAAGGGTTAAAAGTTGACCAGCGATTTCTCATTTTTACAACAAAATTTACAAAGCCATTTTTTTTTAGGGACCACCTCATATTTGAAGTCAATTTGAGGGGTCTATATAGCAGAAAATACCCAAAAGTGACACCATTCTAAAAACCGCACCCCCTCAAGGTACTCAAAACCACATTCAAGAAGTTTATTAACCCTTCAGGTGCTTCACAGGAGCTGAAGCAACGTGGAAGGAAAAAATGAATATTTAACTTTTTAGCCACAAAAATGATCTATTACAAACTTTTTTTTTATTTTCACAAGGGTAAAAGAAGCAAATGGACAGATAAAGTTGTTGTGCAATTTCTCCTGAGTACGCCAATAGCCAATATGTGGAGGAAAACCACTGTTTGGGCACACGGCAGAGCTCGTAAGGGAAGGAGCGCCGTTTGACTTTTTCAAACTAAAATTGGATGGAATTGAGATTGGACGCCATGTCGTGTTTGGAGAGCCCCTGATGTGCTTAAACAGTGGAAACCCCCACAAGTGACACCATTTTGGAAACTAGACCCCCTAAGGAACTTATCTATATCTGTTGTGAGTACATTGAACCCCCAAGTGTTTCACAAAAGTTTATAATGCCTGGGTCTGAAAAATAAAAAAAACAATTTTCTACAAAAATGATTTTTTAGTCCCAAATTTTTGATTTTTCCCAAGGAAATTGGACCCCAAAAGTTGTTGTCCAATTTGTCCTGAGTACGCTGATACCCCATATGTGGGGAGGGAAACTATTTGGGTACACGACAGGGCTTGGAAAGGAAGTAGTAACGTTTTGGAATGCAGACGTTGAGGGGGTCATGTTCCGTTTGCAGTGCCCCAGATGTGCCTAAACAGTGGAAACCCCCCACAAGTGACCCCATTTGGGAAACTAGACCCCCTAAGGAACTTATCTAGATCTTTGGTGAGCAATTTGAACCCCAAAGTGCTTCACACAAGTTTATAACGTAGAGCTATAAAATTAAAAAATCATATTTTTTCCACAAAAATGATCTTTTCACCCCAATTTTTATTTTCCCAAGGGTAACAAGACTCCAAAAGTTATTGTGCAATTTGTCCTGAGTACGCTGACACCCCATATGTGGGGGTAAACCACTGTTTAGGTGCATGGCAGAGTTTGGAAGGGAAGGAGCGCCGTTCGACTTTTTCAACACAGAATTGGCTGGATGCCATGTCGTGTTTGGAGAGCTCCTGATCTGCCTAAACAGTGGAAACCCCCAACAAATGACACCATTTTGGAAACTAGACCCCTCAAGGAACTTATCTAGATGTGTGGTGAGCACTTTGAACCCCGAAGTGCTTCACAGAAGTTTATAACGTACAGCTGTAAAATAAAAATCTTTTTTTTTTTTTTACAAAAATGATTTTTTTGTCCCAATATTTTATTTTCACAAGGGTAACAGGAGAAATTGGACCCCAAAAGTTGTTGTCCAATTTGTCCTGAATACGCTGATACCCAACATGTGGGAGAAAACTACTGTATGGGTACACGTTGGGGCTCGGAAGGGAAGTAGTGACGTTTTGGATTGCAGACTTTGATGGAATGGTCTGGGGGTGTCATGTCGCAGTTGGAGAGCCCCTGATGCGCCTAAACAGTGGAAACACCCCACAAGTGACCCCATTTTGGAAAATAGACCCCACAAGGAACTTATCTAGATGTGTGGTGAGCGCTATGAAGCCCCAAGTGCTTCACAGAAGTTTATAACGTACAGTCGTAAAAACAAAAAATCATTTTTTTTTAAAAACTTATATTTTTACCCCCAGTTTTTTATTTTCCCAAGGGTAACAGAAGAAATAGGACAAATTACACAATAACTCTTGGGGTCCAGAGTACACTGATACCCAATATGTGGGGGTAAACTACTGTTTGGGCGCATGGCAGAGCTCAGAAGTGAAGGAGCACCGTTTGACTTTTTCAATGCAGAATTGGCTGGAATTGAGATCAGACGCCATGTCACATTTGGAGAGCGCCTGATGTGCCTAAACAGCGGAAACCCCCCAATTCTAACTCCAACCCTAACCCCAACACACCCCTAACCCTAGTCCCAACCCTAACCACAAACCTAACCCTAACACACCCATAACCCTAATCCCAACCCTAACCCTAATCCTAACTTTAGCGCCAACCCTAACCCTAATGGGAAAATGGAAATAAATACTTTTTTTTAATTTTATTATTTTTCCCTAACTAAGGGGGTGATAAAGGGGGGTTTGATTTACTATTTATAGTGGGTTTTTATGATTGGCAGCTGTCACACTAAAAGACGCTTTTTATTGCAAAAAATAGTGTTAGAACCCTCTTGTTAGATTTTGTTTCAGTTTGCTGGTCACATGACCTTTTTTCCCTATTTAGTCTGGCTCCGCCCTTCTGGCTTTGCTGGACTTCATTGTATTATCTACTCTTAAGCTAGCCGGGTGCTTAGGTGCCTTACTCTGTCAGTTTTGCTTAACCTTAGGATCTCGTAGTAATTTGTTTTCTGTTTAATTTTCCCTGCTACAATTTCTGTTAGGAGGTGTCCACCTTTTCACCCAGTCCCTAGATCTTGTAGGGATTCCTCCCTCGAAACTATAGGTCTTCGTTCAGACTAGCTGAGGACTTTAGCGGGTCTGGTCGCAGGATCAGGTTCCCCGTTACATCGTAGGGATCAAGCTCAGTCCTATTGTAGGGACAGAGTTCCCATCTTTCCTTAGTGCTTGTAGCAGTTCATAACAGTAAGTCCAGCCAAGAAATAAAAAAAAAAAAAAAAAAAATCTCTAAGGAAAGATTTTCTGTTTTCATCATGGTGTCGGTTCGGGATTTGGCTGAACGCCTGCAGGGTCTCTCTCTGGAGGTGGCTGAAATCCAGCAACACGTGAGTAGTTGTTCTGGAGCACATTTCGTGGAGCCAAAGGTACGTTTGCCTGATTTATTTTTTGGTGAACAACAAGATTTTTTTCTTTTAAAAATGCTTGCTTGTTGTATTTTCGTTTGAGACCCAGATCCTCTGGTGATGAATCACAGCGCATAGGGTTTATAATGTCACTTTTGCGCAAAGAACCTCAGGACTGGGCCTTTTCTCTGCAGCCTAGTGATCCATGCTTTGGATCAGTGGATGTTTTTTTTCTGCTTTGGGGTTGTTGTATGACGATCCGGATCGTGTTTCATCAGCTGAGACAGAGTTGAGACGTTTGAGACAGGGATCGGGTAATGTGGAAAAATATTGTACTCACTTCCGTAGGTGGTCCACCCAGGTGGGCTGGAACGATTCAGCTTTGAAAAGTTTATTTCTTGCAGGATTAAGTGAAAGGGTTAAAGATTTGCTGATTGCTTATCCTATACCTGGTAACTTGCAAGAGACTATGCAATTGGCCATACGGGTGGATAGGAGACTGTGTGCAAGGGTTAATGAGAGTAAGTCTGCTTTGTCAGCTCCAGGTTTGGAGAAGGAATGTACTGACATTGCAGAGCCGATGGAAATTGGAGCAATGGCACCTCACTCTCGGGAAAAAGAATGCAGATTTGCTCAAGGTTTGTGTTTCTACTGTGGTAAATCTGAGCATTTCATTAAGAACTGTGCGCTTCGAATGAATAAAGAGAAAAAAAAAATGAGGTCAGTGTCGCCCGCATAGCTTGTTTAAACAATAAAGGTGTCTTTCTTTCTGCTACCACTGGTGTTGAGGAGGAGTTAATGGAGTTTCGGGTATTTGTGGATTGTGGTTCAACTCTCAATGTGATTGATGGGAAATTTTTGGAAAAACTAAAATTAAAACCCAAACTTCTGTCTTCTCCTATTAATGTGGTGTCTGTGGATGGCTCTCCCTTGAAAAATGTTACTCACCATATCTGTGAATTTCCTCTTACTATTAATGGTGTTCATCAAGAGAATTTGGATTTGGTAGTTTTGAATAATTTGCCCTCACCGGTGATTTTGGGGTTACCCTTGTTAAAATTGCACAATCCGGTACTGGATTGGTCTACCAATGAAATTAAGTCCTGGAGTCCTAAGTGTTATGACAAGTGTTGTAACGGGCGTATTGCTGCTGTAGTTAAGGGGGAGTTACCTGTACCTATTCAGGATTTTTGGAAAGTTTTTTCTGATAAGGAATCGCAGGTATTGCCTCCTCATAGAGAATATGATTGTGCAATTGAATTTGTCCCTGGAGCGACTCTTCCTAAAAGTCGTTTATTTAATTTGACTATTCCTGAGAGAAAAGCTTTGGAGGAATACATACAGACAAGCTTGGCCGCCGGTCACATTAGGCCTTCCAAATCTCCTGTGGCGGTTAGATTTTTTTTGTTAAAAAAAAGGACGGCGGTTTACGGCCTTGTCTAGACTTTCGTGAGATTAATAAGATTACTGTACGCAATCCTTACCCACTGCCATTTATTCCTGATTTGTTTAATCAGTTAGTGGGGGCCAAGTGGTTCTCGAAAATTGATCTTCGAGGGGCATACAATTTGTTGCGCATGAAGGAGGGGGATGAATGGAAGACGGCGTTTAACTCTCCACTGGGTCATTTTGAGAATCTGGTTATGCCTTTTGGACTTTCCAGTGCTCCGGCATTTTTTCAGAATCTTATTAATGACATCCTTAGACCTTTGATCGGCAGAAGTGTGGTTGTGTATTTGGATGACATTTTGATTTATTCACCGGATTTGGAGTCTCATTGGAGGAGTGTGCGTGAAGTATTACAGTTACTGAGTGATAATTCACTTTTTGCCAAAATAGAAAAATGTGAGTTCGCTGTACAGAGACTTAGTTTTTTGGGCTACATTGTCTCCAGTGAAGGTTTTGAGATGGACCCTGTGAAAGTGCAAGCTGTGCAGGATTGGCCTAGACCTATTGGTGTGAAATCAATACAGAGGTTTTTGGGGTTCGCCAATTATTATAGAAAATTCATAAAAAAATTTTCTGTGGTTGCCAAACCTCTGACCGATCTCACCAGGAAAGGTGCTGATGCGGTTCAGTGGACTACTGAGGCCATTGAGGCTTTTGTGTTGCTAAAGGAGAGGTTCAGCTCTGCTCCCATCCTTACGCAGCCTGATGTGACTAAACCATTTTTGGTTGAGGTTGATGCTTCTTCTGTGGGGGTCGGAGCGGTGTTGTCTCAGGAATAGTGTTGAGCGATACGATAATGCAAATATCGGCTATCGGCCGATATTAGCTCTATCGGCCTTTCGATAATTACGTTTCGATATTTTCGTCTTATCGAATACCGGAATCGGATTTGTCACTGTCACTGTGAGTGTCCGTCGGTCGGGTCTGTCAGGAGTCAGCGGCACTTACCTGGCAGAAGATCTCCGGCGGTCACGTCCTGGACTGCTTGATGGCCGCCAGTATCTTCTCCCTGGCGGTCACATGCAGTTTTTCGCGATAACTGCAGTGACTGCAGGGTAATCCCGGCCGTAAAGCAGTCAGTCCGATGACGTCACCGCCGGGGAAGCAGGTAATCAGCTGTGCTGCGCCGGGATGACAGGCTATGCCTGTCATTCTGATGTAGCAGAGCTGGATCGTCGTGGGACACTCGTTACAATGGACTGCGTCGGTCAGGTGGTATACTTTTTTTTTTTCATTTTTTTACAGGAGATCAATGGCGTCGCAGGATGAGACAGTAATAAAAGAAATGAAAACTGTGTTTTTTTTTTTATTTATTAAATTAAAAAACTTTTTTAGGAACATTCACCCGTCCGGGTACATAAACAATTTAACTATTTACATACAGGGACCCTGTCCGGGTTATTTAGACTTCTTTGGCTGGCCTCTTCCAGGTACCACCTGGTACTCTTCTTGAGATTGCCAAACATCCGAGGCACCAAGGACCACCAGGACCTGATGACGTCGTGTGGCCTGTACAGTGACGTCGTGACCCACTATCTGGGTCTGTGTGGCCACCTCTTTCATCTCCCTCCGGGTCTCGAACCCTATGTCCCGGACTGTAAGAACCCCAGGCGGCCTAACAGGCGCCGGGTACGGGCCACGTATCGATATCATGTCCATGGGTGGGTCTGCTGAGGAGACCACTGAGGGAGGCTGGGGAGATTTACGGCGTGGGGTGGGCACTTTTGCAGAGGCCTGGATGTGGGAGGCTGAAGGCTTCGAGGGTCTCACAGGTTCCTCACACACTGGGGAGTAGGGGTCGCACCTGGTAACATTTAGGGCGTACCACCCATTGTAACCCCAGTGTCGGGTGTAAGTCACCAAGTCTCCTGGCAACAGGTCCCTCCCCGGGTGTCCTTCTGGGAGGTGAGCCTCCACGTCCCGCCGGGTCACAAAGACTTCTAAATAAAGTCCAGGCTCCTTGATGAAGCCCCAACCACCTTTCAATTTAAAGTTCCGTACTGCACCCTTACGACGCGGCTCACTCAGGGTTCCTTTATCCTTTCTCATCCGGTCCTTATCTGCCCGGTCCTTCTCCAGGTGACGTTGGCGAAGTTTTAGGGATTCTCGCTGCTCCCTTTGTCGCTCTGCTTCTCTCTCCCAACGTCTCCACTCTTCCTCCTGACGCCGGTTGAAATTCTCCTCCACCAGCTGCTCCATGTCTCCACCACTCCACTGCAGCTTACAGTGTCCGGTTTGCGGCAGCTCTCCTGTCGCCCCCCAGTCCTGGCGGCGCTCCCCTGCGGAGGAAGCAGACGGCTCTAAATCAGATGACAGTCGGGGCTCCGGTACAGGCAGGCAGTGCTCTGGTGCCTGCGCGGCCTCCTCCATGAGGACGGGTGTCGCTTCTTCTGTCTCAGCGACTGGGGCAGACAGCGGGATCTGGGGTGCTGCTGACGGTGCTGCGGTTTTTGCAGGAACAGGTGCCTCCACTGCGACAACGTCAACCGGATCACATTGCAAGGACTCCTCTACTAGAACGGGTGCCTCACCTTCCGGTACAGACACTTCAGGTAAGAGGGATTGGCGCCGCTCCAAGTTTATTTTTAGGGCACGCCAGCTGGCTTCCATCCTGGCGACCTCCTCCCGGTGCCGGGCCAGGCCTCTTAGGGTATCCTCCGCTTCTTGCAGCGTAGGAGGGTTTCCAGGCCGGGTGCCCAACGGTGATTCTGTGGCGATCGGGTCGCTTCCGTGGGGGGAGAGCTCTGACTGCTCCATCCCTTCCCACTTCTGCTCGTCATGTCCATTAGCCATCTCTGCCAAGTCACATGTGTCATTAGCATCTGGAGAGGGCCCCTCTTTTGTAGTGAGGCGGGACCTTCGTGTTAGTTTCCGCACACTGAGGAGGATGAGGAGGCGGAACTGAAGAGCTGTGGGGCACGATCTTACATTGCAGTACCATTTAGAGTGGTCGGCCATCGTTTTCACGCCACTGAGTGAGTGACACCCACGAAGAGCACGCCCTTCTTCTTCACGAGTGCCTCGTCGTGACGCAGATATGGCGGAAAAATGGCAAATACATTCTCTGATGATTTTAGCAATTCTCAAGCACAAAACCAGTGCAATTCAGGCACACAGGACTCGCTTATAGCGAGCTACAGAATCCTGTTCGTGACGCCCAAGTTGAGTCGCACAGAGCCAGAGGTTTTGGGGGTACTCGGCACCGAGCCCGTCGACTTCTATGGGGTATATCACGTCTTTACCCGGCAATTGAATTAGAGTCGATTTTACTATGTAGAAGTGTATAAACTATAAATATATGTATATATATATGTCACAATGACATGTATATATATATATATGTATTCTATGTGTGTATATTTAGTGTTTACAAGGAAATAAAGGTTTTTTTTAATTTCGATATTTTGTTCCCATAGACTTACATGGGACTTCCGCTATCGAAATCGGATATTGACGATATTTAGTGCTATCGGCGATACAATTTCGATACGATATTTTTAGATATCGAGCAATATCGCTCAACACTACTCAGGAAAAGACGGATGGAGTACAACCCTGTGCTTTTTTTTCAAAGAAATTTTCTGAGTCTGAACTAAATTATGATATCGGTAATCGGGAATTGTTGGCAATTAAACTCGCATTTGAACACTGGCGTCATTTTTTGGAGGGAGCGGAATTTCCCGTTCAAGTCTTCACCGATCATAAAAATCTGATCTACCTTGATGCTGCCAAACGCTTGAATGCCCGTCAGGCTAGGTGGGCACTGTTTTTCTCACGCTTTAATTTTACCGTTACTTACATCCCAGGTACTAAAAATGTTAAAGCTGATGCTTTGTCTCGCAGCTTTTCTCCTATGGTGGGTACTGAGGAGGAGGAAAACATTTTGCAAGAGGGGGTTGTTATTGCGGTTTTGGACTCCGTGTTGGAAGATGAGATTCTTAAAGCACAGGAGAATGCCCCATCTAACACGCCGCATGGGAGGTTGTTTGTGCCTGGTACCCTGAGGAGAGATTTGTTTGTTGAATGTCATGACTCTCGGTTGGCAGGTCATCCTGGAATCTCTGAGACCAAGAGACTTGTGGGTCGCAGTTTTTGGTGGCCTGGATGGCAGAAGGAAGTCATTAAGTGGGTGCGTCAATGCACTGTGTGTGCTAGATCTAAGTCTTCTCATACTCCTGCTGCAGGGTTGCTTTGCCCTCTGGAGGTCCCTAGTGCACCTTGGACACATTTGGCTATGGACTTTATTACTGACCTTCCCCCCTCTGAGGGTTTCACTGTCATCTGGGTGGTCGTGGACCGTTTTAGCAAGATGTGTCACTTGGTTCCTTTCATCAAATTGCCCTGCGCTAAGACTCTTGCTAAGGCCTTTGTCAAGGAAATAGTCAGACTACATGGTGTTCCTACTGACATTGTTTCTGATAGGGGACCTCAGTTTGTGGCTCGTTTTTGGCGTGCCTTTTGTGACAGGTTGGGAGTTCATTTGTCGTTTTCATCCGGATATCATCCTGAGTCTAATGGCCAGACAGAAAGGAAAAACCAGGATGTTGAGCAGTTCTTGCGTTGTTTTGTGACTGATAATCAAGAGGGGTGGTCTGAGTTTCTGCCACTTGCTGAGTTTGCTCTTAACAATCATACATCCGCTTCTGCTGGTTGTTCGCCTTTTTTTGTTGTACTGGGAGACATCCGTCTTTTGGGTCATTTTCCAAGTTGGGATCGGCTGTACCTGAAGAGGAGAATTTTTCTGGTGTGTTGGAGAGAGTTTGGACTGATGTGCGTGGTAATCTTCAGGAGGCTAACAAAAGATCCAAAGTGTATTTTGATAGAAAACGACAAGAGGTTTTGTTTGCTATTGGTGACATGGTCTGGTTGTCCTCTAAGAATCTGCGCTTGAGGATTCCGTCTAAGAAATTGGGTCCCAAGTTTGTAGGGCCCTTTAAGGTGCTTCAGGTTATTAACCAATCTGCTGTTAAGTTGGAGCTTCCCACCTCCTGGAAGATTAATCCGGTGTTTCATGTTTCTCTCTTGAAAAAAGCTGAGGTCTCAGATGGAGACGTCTCGGCCACTGTTCCCCTGGTGGTGGAGGACGGGCAATATGAGATTTCCCGCATCCTAAATTCTAGACGGTATAGAGGGGGTTTGCAGTACCTCGTCGCTTGGAAGGGTTATGGACCCGAGGATAACTCATGGGTGAGGGAGGATGATGTTTCTGCGTCTAGACTTGTCAGAGCGTTTCACAAGAGGTTTCCGGATAAGCCTAAGTCCTCTTTGAAGGATCCTCTTTGAAGGGAAGTTACTGTTAGAACCCTCTTGTTAGATTTTGTTTCAGTTTGCTGGTCACATGACCTTTTTTCCCTATTTAGTCTGGCTCCGCCCTTCTGGCTTTGCTGGACTTCATTGTATTATCTAATCTTAAGCTAGCCGGGTGCTTAGGTGCCTTACTCTGTCAGTTTTGCTTAATCTTAGGATCTCGTAGTAATTTGTTTTCTGTTTAATTTTCCCTGCTACAATTTCTGTTAGGAGGTGTCCACCTTTTCACCCAGTCCCTAGATCTTGTAGGGATTCCTCCCTCGCAACTATAGGTCTTCGTTCAGACTAGCTGAGGACTTTAGCGGGTCTGGTCGCAGGATCAGGTTCCCCGTTACATCGTAGGGATCAAGCTCAGTCCTATTGTAGGGACAGAGTTCCCATCTTTCCTTAGTGCTTGTAGCAGTTCATAACAAATAGTTTTTGCATCATCACATTTTGAGAGCTATAATTTTTGCATATTTTGGCCCACAGAGTCATGTGAGGTCTTATTTTTTGCGGGACGATGTGACGTTTTTATTGGTACCATTTTTGAGCACGTGACGTTTTTTGATCACTTTTTATTTCGATTTTTGGGAGGTTAGAATGAACAAAAATCAGCAATTCATGAATTTCTTTTGGGGGAGGCGTTTATACCGTTCCGCGTGTGGTAAAATTGATAAAGCAGTTTTATTCTTCGGGTCAGTACGATTATGGCGATACCTCATTTATATCATTTTTTTATGTTTTGGCGCTTTTATAGAATAAAACCAATTTTATATAAAAAATTATTATTTTTGCATCGCTTTATTCTGCGAGCTATAACTTTTTTATTTTTTCATTGATGATGCTGTATTGCGGCTCGTTTTTTGCGGGACAAGATTACATTTTCAGCGGTACCATGTTTATTTATATCCGTCTTTTTGATCGCGTGTTATTCCACTTTTTGTTCGGCGGTATGATGATAAAGCATTGATTTTTTGCATTGTTTTTTTTTATTTTTTTTAAGAGGTTCACTAAAGGGGTTAACTAGTGGGACAGTTTTATAGGGGGGGGGTCGTTACGGATGCGGCAATACCAAATATGTGTACTTTTATTGTTTTGTTTTTTTATTTACAGGAAAAAATGAATTTATTGGGGAATATTTTTTTTTTTTATGATTTTTTTAAACAATTATTATTTTTATTTTTTTAACTTTTTTACTTTGTCCCAGGGTGGGACATCACTGTATTTTAGCAGATCGCTGGTGTGACAGTGTGCACAGCACTCTGTCACACCAGCGATCGCTCTGGCATCGCTGCAGGCTTCTCAGTGCCTGCTCTCAGCAGGCACTGAGGAAGCCGCCTCCCTGCAGGACCCCGACGCCATCTTGGATCCGGGGACCTGGAGGGAGGACCGACGGACCCTCGGAACAGCGCGACACATCGCGCTGCTCTGAGGGTCTCAGGGGAGCGCGCAGGGAGCCCCCACCCTGCGCGATCCTCCCCTGTGCCCCCAGTACACCGCGATCATGTTTGATCGCGGTGTGCTAGGGGTTAATGTGCCGGGAGCAGTCCGTGACCGCTCCTGACACATAGTGCCGGGTGTCAGCTGTGATAATCAGCTGACACCAGGCCGCGATCGGCTGCGCTCCCCCCGGGAGCGCGTCCGATCGCTGGGACGTACTATCCCGTCCATGGTCATACGGGCCCAGGTACCATGGATGGGATAGTACGTCTGATGGCAGTAAGGGGTTAAAGAGCGATGAATACTCACTGCTCTCCACGCACATAGTCCCAGAGTAGAGATCAGTCAGTATTCCAGTAGCTGTCCTCAGCTTGCAAGCAGTGCATGACGTCCCTGCCATGCGCTGCTTACAAGCATAAAGCAGCTGTTGGCATCGGAACAAGACCCAGGAAGGTAATTATAATGGTTTAAGTTTTTTTTATATTTTTCTGATGGGGGCAAATCATATCAGGATGGGGATGTGGGCCAATTATACCAGAATAAGGATAGGGCCGTGCATACCAGGACGGAGATGGGGTTCCTGAATACCAGGATAGGGATGATGGGGCCATGCATACCAGGATGGGGATGGGTACCAATCATACCAAGATAATGATGAATGGACCATGCATACCAGGATGGAGATGGGGTCCTTGCATATCAGAATAGTGATGAGGGGGCCATGCATACCAGGATACGGATCGTTGCCAATCATACCAGGATAAGGATGGGGCCATGCATATGAGGAGGAGATGGGGGCCCTGCATACCAGGATAGGGATGATGGGGACCATGCCTACCAGGATAGGGATGAGGGGGCAATGCATAACACCATAGGGATGAGGGGGCCATGCATAACAGGATAGGAATGAGGGTGCCATGCATACCAGGATAGGGATGAGGGTGCCATGCATTGCAGGATAGGGATGAGGTGGCCGTGCATACCAGGATGTGGATGAGGGGACCATATATACCAGAATAGGGGATATTAAGTACAGAATTTACCACATTATTGCTTCAATTTTCTTTTTCTTATTACCTGCTCTAAAACCTAGATGCGTCTTATAGTCCGAAAAATATGGTACGTCTAAAATGATAAGTCTGCAATCACTCTGTGTTATTGCAGACTCATTAAGCCCCCCCAGCGCATGCACTGTGCGCTGAGAGGATTCCCCGGTTTCTGAGCTGTGATCGGCAGGTATACATGCGTTATTCATACTCCTGGCTAGAGTCCATCTAGTGGACACAGCCTTGCTGCATACACTTGTTTTGAGCAAGGCTGCGCCCACTGGACGGCCACATCACTAGATGGGGCACGGCCTCACTCTGTTAATCCGAAGAGGTGCCAAGGAATGCTGCAAATTGCAGAAAGTTAGCAGTGATCTGTTCTGATGGACATGTACTATCAAAGTTGCCAGTGGATTAAGATCCTGGAAATCTTTTTGCTCAACTATACTAGTAAGATAATTTATATTACTTTTCAGAATTCATATTTTTTTATGTAGGACAATCTCTTTAATCTTCTCCACACATGCTAAACAAATGGACTCAGTCGGTAAGATTTAAGCCCCTAAATGGTACACAGGTTCACAATAGTGATCTTTTATCTTTTTTGGATTCAATAATATGGAGAAGAAAACTTTCAATCACTATATTAAAACTTCATTGATTTCCTATAGGTCACTTACCATATATACTCGTGTATAAGCCGAGATTTTCAGCACCTTTTTTTGTGCTGAAAATGCCCCCTCGGCTTATACACGAGTCATAGGGCAGAAACCAGCGGGGGAGGGAATGCGGCGGCAGGAGCCGGAGGCTGGGACATCATACTCACCCTCCCCGTGCCATCGCTGAACGTCCCTGCAATCCTGCGTTCTCCCCGGCTTCCTGCAGCTCTCCAGCGCTGAGCGGTGATGTAATACCCGCTCATTAAGGTCATGTAATATGGACGCGACGCCACTCCCATGGGCATGGCCTCCATATTCATGGCCTTAATGAGCGGTATTACGTCACCGCTCAGCGCTGGAGAGCTGCTGGAAGCTGGGGAGAATGCAGGGTTGCCGGCCGGGACGATCAGCAATGGCACGGGGAGGGTGAGTATGATCGAGGAGGATGGGGGGAGCATGGAGGAGGACAAGGAGCACGGAGCAGGACGGGGGGAGGACGGAGAGCACGGAGCAGAACGGGGGGAGGACGGAGAGCACGGAGCAGAACGGGGGAGGACGGAGAGCACGGAGCAGGACAGGGGGGAGGACGGAGAGCACGGAGCAGGACGGGGGTGGGCACAGAGGAGAATGGGGGAGTGCAGAGCTGGATGGGGGAGCACAGAGCAGGACGGGGGAGGATGGAAAGCACAGAGCAGGACAGGATAATGGAGCAGGAGGAGGGGAGCACAGAGGAGAATGGGGGCGCACAGAGCTGGATGGAGGAGCCCAGAGCAGGATGGCAACTTATACACCCGGCTTATACACGAGTCAATAAGTTTTCCAAGTTTTTTGTGGCAAAATTAAGGGGGTCGGCTTATACATGAGTATATACGGTATGTAAGCACCTCTAATGAATAATGCTATAGATAGTGCACCACTTTCTTTTTCTCTTGCACGGGATCGTATTGGAGGCGGCATGTAATGCGAAACCCACAAAGTTTTACCTATTTTTGCTCCTTAGCAACATAACTGCAAACACTTAAAGGAAATCTGTCACCCCATTTGAACTATGTAAACTATTAGTATGGGCATATAGCAGAGGTGTATCTAGGCTTTCTGGCACCCGGGGCAAGAATTTGGTTCGGCGCCCCCCCAAGCACACATGCGATTTGCACGCTTAGCCATGTACCGACGAGCTGCTCTCCTAATGCTCTCAATGTTCAGTGAAAAATCTGAGAGAAGCAGGAAGAGAAGCTCGTTGTCACAGGACCATAAGTATGAAAATCGCATATGAGTGAAGAGTCCATGTGATGACTGCTGGAACCTGCAGAGCTGAATCCTGACATTGCAGCTTCTGAATTCTCATAACGAATGCACTGCACACTTAGGGTTCTCCCTTACCGGTGGCGAGAGTACACGGTCATGTCAGCACAAGTATGTGATTTATATACTTCTGGTCACATTCCGACTAGACGTGCCCGGCAGGGCCGACTCCAGGTTTTTGAGGGCCCCGGGCGAAAGAGTCTCAGTGGGCCCCCCATTTAACACATACCACGATTCATGATGCACAGATACAGCAAAGAAATATAAGTATATAATGCCAGATTTCACTTCTTACATTTGTGATAGCGCCCGACTCAACGCAAGTCAATGGGTGCAGAAACGCTGCAGCTCCGCACAAAGAATTGACATGCTCCGGAAATGAACCCGCAGCGTCTATGC
The DNA here is from genome assembly GCA_033576555.1 of Oophaga sylvatica. NCBI lineage: Eukaryota > Metazoa > Chordata > Amphibia > Anura > Dendrobatidae > Oophaga > Oophaga sylvatica. The sequence continues at coordinate 37,274 of JARQOD010003158.1, read as the reverse complement.
TGCGGATTTTTCCGCTTGTGCACAGCTGTTTTTATTTTACATAGACTATAATGGCACTGTTCAACACAGGAGAATCTGGTGCGGATCCGCAGCAGAATCCGCAACGTGTGCACAGACACGAAAATGAAGGTAAAAATGTGTGCGTTTTTTATGCAGATTTTCAAGCGTTTTTTTGTGTGGTTTTGTATGCAGTTTTGTAGGCTAAATAAAGATCTATTATTTACCAAAAAAAAAGATTGTGATGTCATTTCTTGTTCAGCCTCTTCATATCCTGGCTTTTGTATGTTGGGTTAACACTACGCCATCCAATCAATTAGGGACAGAATAGAAATTAAACAGGGATGAATTTTACCAGTACAGAGGCTGTAGGACCACAAGTATCAGTATAACCTGATATGTAGACAGCACTCAATACTGCTTATGAACTTGCCTCCAGTTAGTTGTTACGTACTACAAAGCTCAGGGTGCCCAGTCAGACTATGAAAGGTCAGTGTCTCTGGATGCTACTACAACCCCAATCATGCATATCTATCTACTACTGACGCTATCCCCTTGTAGATGAGCTGACATATGAAAAACACATCGGCCCTGATGAATCAGGGGTGCTTGGCATATCTGACATTATGGAGATATCAATCATACAGATTTGAGGAGACGCCGCCAGCCGCATATACACTGACTCTGCACTCAGTGACGGAGCAGGAGCTGCAGACACCTGAGGCTTCACTGTAGTTAGAAGACATGGCAGATGTGAAAGCACAGGGGCAAATTGTCAGGGAGGAGTTTAGGGGATTAAACCTGGGAAAGCAAAAACTTTCCAAACTTCAGGATGGCAACTAATCATAAAGAGAAGCTTACTGGTATGGTCAGCCCAGGACCCAGTCCCCCACATGCACAGCAGCAGTGAGTCACGAGCAGAGCCAGCTTGAGTGACTCACTGAGAGGCCCTCCTCCTCCGTCACTCCTCTCTTCCTGTTCCTGCGTCTGCTGCCTGTCACATCACCGCAGACCACAGCAGAGACAGCCGGCTGGAGAGCAGCATAATGTATGCTAACAGGGGAGGAAGGGGGCCCGTTTGACCCTCATATCACCTGTGTGCAGTAGAGCGGCCCCCCCTGCTTCTCCTGTTAGCGGTAATACTGCCGCCGGCTGTCATTCTCCTCATTGCTTTGTATGCACCACTTGAATGTCCGCCCATGCCGAGTGGGCCCTCCCGTCTCACCAGGGCCCCGGCACTTGCCCGGGTGCGCCGGCTGCTGATGCCGGCCCTGGTGCCCGGCCTCGCTCTGTTCATTTTCATTGAGTGAGGCCACACATGTCTAGTCAGCATGTGACCACATGTATGTAAATTACCTGCACGAGAGAATCCTAACAGCGTGCAGTGCGCACTGTGATAATTCTGAAATTGACTAATTCTCATGTTTTTATTTATGTTAGGAGCATTAAAGGGGTTGTCCAGGTTTGTGCTGAGTCTGCAGTCATTCTATGTGACTGCAGACTCAGCACAGACCTGGAGAACCCCTTTAATGCTCCTAACAAATAAAAACATGAGAATTGGTCAGTATCACAATTAATATTTATATCCAGGTACCTTATAGATGACGTCGTCTCTGGAGTCGTTCTCCTTTTCTTCATCTTGTCCTGATCCCATGATGAGTTTTCTCATCCACAGCCGTCTCTGCAGTTTTCCATCTTCTCCGCTCTTTTGCACCAACTCTCCACACAATGCCCTTAAAGACAGCAGAGTCATTATAATGCTCCTAAATAAAAATATCTGCAATATACTGTCACCTCACACTATTCCCCTCCCTCCTCACACTGTCTCCTCTCACATCCCCTGTTCACCATACTGTCTCCTCATATATTTACCCCCTCACTCTCTATACTGTCTGCTCACTCATACCCCTCACTCCCCATACTGTGTCTGCACACATCCCATCACCCTCACTCCCCATACTGTGTCCACATACGTTCACCCGTTCGCTCCCCATACTGTCTGCAATCATCCCCCATACTGTTTCCTCATACATGCCCTCATACATACATACATACTTTTCAGTACCCTCAAATCCCTCCACACATATTAAATGCCCCATCCTCACTCTAAATCCCCCCCACACACATTAAATCCCCCCATCCCCACTCCAAATCCCCACACACATTAAGTATTCACTATCCCCACTCCAAATCCCCACACACACATTAAATTCCCCCATCCTCACTCCAAATCCCCACGCACATTAAGTACCCCCCATCCCCACTCCAAATCCCCCACGCACATTAAGTACCCCCATCCCCACTCCAAATCCCCCACACACATTAAGTACCCCCATCCCCACTCCAAATCCACCCACACACATTAAATCCCCCATCCCCACTCCAAATACCCACACGCATTAAGTATTCCCTATCCCCACTCCAAATATCCACACACATTAAATCCCCCCATCCCCACTCCAAATCGCCACGCACATTAAGTACCCCATCCCCACTCCAAATCCCCCACGCACATTAAGTATCCCCCATCCCCACTCAAATCTCACACACATTAAGTACCCCCATCCCCACTCCAAATCCCCCACACACATTAAGTACCCCCATCCCCACTCCAAATCCCCCACAACACATTAAGTACCCCCATCCCCACTCCAAATCCCCCACCACATAATAACCCCCATCCCCACTCCAAATCCCCCACAAATATAATAACCCCCATCCCCACTCCAAATCCCCCACACATAAAATAACCCCCATCGCGCTCCAAATCCCCCACAATATAAAATAACCCCATCCCCACTCCAAATCCCCCCACACTATAAAAAACCCCCATCCCTCCAAATCCCCACACACATTAAGTAACCCCATCCCCACTCCAAATCCCCCCCATAAATAACCCCATCCCCACTCCAAATCCCCCACAAATAAAATACCCCCATCCCCACTCCAAATCCCCCACATATAAAATAACCCCCTATCCCACTCCAAATCCCCCACAATAAAATAACCCCCATCCCCACTCCAAATCCCCCCACACATAAAATAACCCCCATCCCACTCCAAATCCCCCACATATAAAATAACCCCATCCCACTCCAAATCCCCCCACACATAAAATAATCCCCATCCCCACTCCAAATCACCCCACAATAAAATAACCCCCATCCTCCTCCAAATCCCCCACATATAAAATAATCCCCATGCCCACTCCAAATCCCCCCACACATAAAATAACTCCCCATCCCACTCCAAATCCCCCACACATAAAATAACCCCCATGCACTCCAAATCCCCCACACATAAAATAACCCCCATCCCACTCCAAATCCCCCACAAATAAAATAACCCCCATCCGCCTCCAAATCCCCCACACATAAAATAACTCCCCATCGCCACTCCAAATCCCCCACAATAAAATAACCCCCATCGCCCTCCAAATCCCCCACACATAAAATAACCCCATCCCCACTCCAAATCCCCCCACATGTAAAATAACTCCCCATCCCCACTCCAAACCCCCCACACATAAAATAACCCCATCCCCACTCCAAATCCCCCACACATAAAATAATCCCCATCCCCACTCCAAATCCCCCCACACATAAAATAACTCCCCATCCCCAATACAAATCACCCCACACATAAAATAACCCCCATCCCCACTCCAAATCCCCCCACACATAAAATAACCCCCATCCCCACTCCAAATCCCCCACACATAAAATAACCCCATCCCCACTCCAAATCCCCCCACACATAAAATAACTCCCCATCGCCACTCCAAATCCTCCCACACATAAAATAACCCCCATCGTCGCTCCAAATCCCCCACACATAAAATAACCCCCATCCCCACTCCAAATCCCCCCCCATATAAAATAACTCCCCATCCCCACTCCAAACCCCCACACATAAAATAACCCCCATCCCCACTCCAAATCCCCCACACATAAAATAACCCCCATCCCCACTCCAAATCCCCCCACACATAAAATAACTCCCCATCCCCACTACAAATCACCCCACACATAAAATAACCCCCATCCCCACTCCAAATCCCCCCACACATAAAATAACCCCCCACCCCCACTCCAAATCCCCAACACATAAAATAACCCCCATCCCCACTCCAAATCCCCCCACATATAAAATAACCCCCATGCCCACTCCAAATCCCCCCACACATAAAATAACCCCCCATCCCCACTCCAAATCCCCCACATATAAAATGACCCCCCATCCCCACTCCAAACCCCCTCACACATAAAAGAACCCCCCATCCCCACTCCAAACCCCTCACACATATAAAATAACCCCCCATCCCCACTCTAAATCCCCCCATACACACACCACTCACTCAGTATGTCCCCCGTTAATCTGTGGTTTCTTCAGCTCCATAGTGGAGCACACTCACCAACAGTCTTCACCCTTCTTGGTGCTGCCGGCGAGTGACGTCAGCAGCGTGATCACATGACCTGGTCACGCAGCTGGCGTCGCTCTGACACGGGGTCAGAGCTTCAATTGTACTGGCGTCTGTATAGACGCCAGTACAATTGGTCCCTAGGAGCCGGCATGCAGCAGCTTCTCTGCGCCGGCTTTCAGCTTGACAGCCGGCACAGGGAACCGCCGACTCCCAGGCTGGGGGCGGCAGAACGCAGCCACAGGGGAGACACTGGGGACCGCCGCATTAGGCGGCCCGACTGCGCCCCCTGCCGGCTGTGCCTAGGGCACATGCCCGGCTTCCCCCCCTAGATACGCCCCTGGCATACAGGATATAGAATTCTGAAAACAGTCCTCCCTGTGTGTCTCATATCAGATGTATTGTTGCTGAGAAATCATCTTTTAACACTTTATATAAATTACCTTTTTCAGGCTATGGGGAGGATGGTGCCAGGAGGATAACTCTGCTTCCAGAGCTTATTTTACAGGAAGGGGGGGTTACCAGTGAGACATGTAACTAATACAGAACAGGAGAAATGAAATCTGTCTTCTTGCAAACACATTTTTGCTTCTCTTTCAGCTCTGCTGTACTGTAATAATATTATAACCCATACAAGTAGGACTTTTTTCAGCAGTCTATAAACTTTACACCCATATTAATAGTTTAGATAGGTCAAATGTGGTGACCGATTACCTTTAAAAAAACTCTTCTAATATACGCTTTAATATGTAATAATAATAATCTTTATTTTTTTAATTTTTAGCGCTAACATATTCCACAGCACTTTACAGCTTGAACACATTATCATCACTGTCAAATTATATTTCTAATCATTTAAAATTTTAAACAGATTGATAGAACTAACGTAATATTTCTTTGTTTATATCCAATATGTAAGCCTGGGAACAGTGGTTTAAATTTTATTGCTACAAGTCTTAAAAGCTACAAGTACCAATTAGAGGAAAATATGTTAAGCATCAACTATTGTTACAAGGGGTAGATATTTGATAATTTTATTGCATATATGTTGAAGAACAAATTTTTTTATGGAGGTCTAAAGTGCACATTAGTGTAGTTAGGAATGGTAGAGGAGGAGGGAAAGGAATTGCGGAGCTTGCCAGGCTGTAGATCGAAAATCGGAGTTGCAATTGGAGTTCCTCTTGATGGTGCCGCATCCACTGATGATCAGACAAAATAGTAGAGTAAAGGGAAGTTCATCGATACAACCATCCAGGATGTAATAAAATCATGTCTTATTATATCCTGGATGGTTTTGCTGATGAACTTCCCTTTTCTCTACCATTATTGTAGTTAGTATTGATTTTCTAAATATTATTCGCAATGAAAGATTTTGAGAGATTTTGGTTGAAATTTTTTACCAGAGTAAATTGATTGCAATAATGATCCACAAGAACCACAATTACACCACCAGTAAAGTGAGGATATCAGAAAGCCTTTTAGGATTATAATACCATCTTACCAATAGCTTCTGGTAGGATTTCCTTTGGTTAACTGAAGGCAAGTGGCCTGCTGCCTTTTGGGGGAGGAAAAACAGTTCTGAATTCAGATTCCCATTAAAAATGTATTTTAATTTGACAAGTCCAAAAAGTTATTCCTTGGCACGTCGATTAGAAACAAGTACTATATATAGTCTATTATTATAGTCTATAGTCTTTACTTGACTGGAAAAATTATCTGTTCAAAAGATATATACAGTATGTTCATTTAAGGCCTCTTTCACACTTCAGTCGTGCGACGTCCGCCAAAGAGTAAAAATGGCGGATCCGCCAGAAAAGTGAAAAAACGGATGCAAGCGGATCATTTTTCTAACGGATCCATCATGAACTTTTCAACCCGGAAAAAGAATCTTTCCAGCCGGAAAATGCAGGTACGCATGTCTGGCACGGAGGGGAGAGAGAGAGAGAGAGACCGGACAGTTTTCTCAGGATTTTGTATGCTTTTCTATGGAAGCGACGGATCCGCTGGCAGATTCCATCAAAGACGGATGCCACCAGATCCGCCGCCCATAGGCGGCCATTATACAAAGTGGCAGATGCGGCGGATCCACCATAGTTCTCCATTTTGGCAGATCAAAAAAATGCTAAATTGGACGTTTTTCTAAAACGACTGATGCCAAATTTTTGGCGGATCCGTCAAAAAACGTACCTAACGGACGACCATCTGTCAAAATCTATCACTAATTCAAGTCAACGGGAAAAAAGCGGATCCGCCAAAAAAATGGCGGATCCGTTTTTTACAGATTTTGGCTGACGTCGCACGACTGAAGTGTGAAAGAGGCCTAAGAAGGAAGTATTGGTCTGAAACTATAATATATATACAAATCCTCTGTTAAAACGTATTCCTTTAACGTCCTAGGATCTTGTGAAGAACATGGGTAACACTAGCAAGCTGTTTTGGGGGCTCTGTGCTTGGTAGACTGTCAGTCCTTAAAGGGGTTTTCCCATCTCCAAGATTCTAACCCAATATGTAGTAGGTGTAATAATAATAATATTGTCAAATACTTCCAATTAGAAATGTAGTATAGTTTTTCTGATTCACAATGTATCTTTCCTCATGTACAGGGCTTAGCAGGACATTAGGTATCTATGGTTACGACCACTCATATAGCTAGCTAGTTTCTATGGGTCATTACCATAGATACCTGAGATCCTGCAATGCCCTGTACATGAGACATAGCGAATGAGAAAAACTATACTACATTCTTAATGGAAGGTATTTGTTAATATTATTATTACACCTACTACATATTGGGATAGGAACTTGGAGATTTGAATACCCCTTTAATGGAGAGCTTCCATGGAGAGGAATAACACTATCTACAGTACTCCGTCTACCAGGTACCAGGGGTTAACCTGGCCTTTACCTTTTAAACTCTACGCAGGTTTCTGCATTAACACAGAGGCCCTGGGTTAGATACCTGGAGCAGCTGCTCGTAGGCTGACAGGGTCAAAACCAATAGGTCTGGAACAAGGGCAAAAACATCAGGCAGAAGGCAAGTCAGAAAGTGAGCTGAGGTCTATAACAACAAAAACACTAGCAATACAGGAGAGAGGTGTAAACCAGGTCAAGCACAACTTATAACTGGCGGTGAGGAACAAGAATTCAAGAGCTTAAAAACCAGCAGCATTTTCAATAGCAGGAGTCAACACTAGAGTTGAGCGATACTTTCCGATATCCTAAAGTATCGGAATCGGAATGGTATCGCCGATATCACTAAAATATCGGCGATACCCGATACCGATACCGGAAGTCCCATGTAAGTCTATGGGAACAAAATATCGCAACTAAAAAAAACCCATTCTTTCCTTGTAAACACTAAATATACACACATAGAATACATATATATATATATACATGTCATTGTGACATATATATATACATATATGTATAGTTTATACACTTCTACATAGTAAAATATCCTCTGATTCAATTGCCGGGTAAAGCCGGCTTCAGTGAAAAGACAGAAGCACCCGACATGAAATGACACTTGGTGTACATAGGGTTAACCATGTCTTTTCATGTCGTTTGCTATCTGATTTGCACAAACAATTAAATCAGACTATGTGTGCAAAATTTCACACCTGTAGGGGTTAATTAAAGGTGTAAATTCGTTGTAAAAAAAAACGGACTATTTTGCAACGAATTTACACCTTTAATTAACCCCTACAGGTGTGAAATTTGCACACAGACTGATTTAATTGTTTGTGCAAATTAGATAGCAAAGGACATGAAAAGACATGGTTAACCCTATGTACACCAAGTGTCATTTCATGTCGGGTTCTGCATTTTCACAAAAGCCGGCAATTGAATTAGCGGCTATTATACTATGTAGAAGTGTATGAACTACAAATATAAATATATATATATATGTGTCACAAATTCAATGACATGTATATATATATATGAGGTGTAAAATTGCTGAAAAAAAATGCGTGGGCTCCCGCCCTATTTTCGCAACCAGACAGACAAAGCCAGTGAGTGGGGGCAGATAATAATAGCCCAGAGAGGGACCATTATTTTTGCCCCCCCCGGCTACTAACATCTGCCCCCAGACACCCCAGGAAAGACAAATCTATAATTAGATTCGCCCTTTCTGGCACTTTGCCCATCTATTCCCATTGCCCTGTAGTGGTGGCGAATGGGTTAATATGGGGTTAAAGCCACCTTGCTATTGAAAGGTGACCTTAAGCCAGGTTAATAATTGAGAGCTGTCAATTAGACAACTATCAATTATTAATCCTATTGCATGAAATAAAAATAAAACACACACACTTTAATTAAAAATCATTTTAATGAAATAAAGACACATGTTTTTGACCATCTTTTATTTGACTGCAAAAACCATTTCCTGTAATAAAATAAAATAAAAAAGCAAAATTATTCTTACCTATCCCATGCACAGTCAGGTCCCACGGTGTAATCCTTCAGAAAGGGTTAATGTTTACTGCAGGGACCGCAGCTAATGCTGCAGCCTCACAGTAAACCCCAAATGAATGAGTTCCTCTCCTGCCTGACAGGAGAGTAAAGGCTGGGTGTCACATAACGATACACCAGCGATCCCGACAACGATATGCACTTGTCAGGATCGCTGGTGTATCGCTACATGATCGCTGCTGAGCTGCCAAACAGGCAGCTCAGGCAGCGATCTGGGACAGCGACACTGCGGGTAACATCGCTTAAGGGCCCGTCTCACATAGCGATATCGCTACCGAGATCGCTGCTGAGTCACTAGTTTTGTGACGCAGCAGCGAGCTCACCAGCGATATCGCTGTGTGTGACATTCAGCGACGATCAGCCCCCCTGCCGGGTATCGCTGATCTTCGCAGAAATGTCAGGACCTTTTTTTGATCGCTGGTTTCCCTCTGACAGGCACGCATCGCTGCGTGTGACAGGCGGGAGACCAGCGATCCGCTGGTAACCAAGGTACACAGCGGGTTTCCAGGCACCGCGCAGCGCTTGGAAACCCGCTGTGTACCTTGGATACCAGCTCCCTGCATCAGGGCGCTGGTATCCAAGGTACACAGCGGGTTTCTAGGCACAGCCCCGCGCCTGGAAACCCGCTGTGTACCTTGGTTACCAGCGGATCGCTGGTCTCCCGCCTGTCACACGCAGCGATGTGTGCCTGTCAGCGGGAAACCAGCGATCAAAAAAAGGTCCTGACATTTCAGCGACGATCAGCGATACCCGGCAGGGGGGCTGATCGTCGCTGAATGTCACACACAGCGATATCGCTGGTGAGCTCGCTGCTGCGTCACAAAACTAGTGACTCAGCAGCGATCTCGGTAGCGATATCGCTATGTGAGACGGGCCCTTAAGTGGAAAGCTTAATTGATTGCTTTCCACTTTCACTTCAGGTCAGCCAGGGACACAATCAGTGACGTCAGAGGGAACTGATTAACAAAAATAGGGGTTCCCTTCGAAAAAAAAATGGCGTGGGGTCCCCCCTATTTTTGTTAACCAGCCAGATGAAGCAGACCGCTGAGGCCTGGATTTTCAGGCTGTTAAGGAGCCAAGATCCATGGACCTTGCCAGCCTGATAATACCAGGCCACAGCAGTCTGCATATCTTGGCTGATTAACAAAAATAGGGGATCCCCTCGAAAAAAATTGGCGTGGGGTCCCCCCTATTTTTGTTAACCAGCCAGATGAAGCAGACCGCTGAGGCCTGGATTTTCAGGCTGTTAAGGAGCCAAGATCCATGGACCTTGCAGCCTGATAATACCAGGCCACAGCAGTCTGCATATCTTGGCTGATTAACAAAAATAGGGGATCCCCTCGAAAAAAATTGGCGTGGGGTCCCCCCTATTTTTGTTAACCAGCCAGATGAAGCAGACCGCTGAGGCCTGGTTTTC